>NJDD01008718.1:23484-65148 GCA_002245505.1 Calephelis nemesis
AGGGGGTGTGTGGATAAGGAATCTGATACACGACAGAACGTTTGTTGTTATATTTATTAAAAAGCGTTTTGGTGACTACAATATGCGTTCAAGAGATTTGCTTCTTCTTTAAACTCTGTCAAGTATAGGTTAAAGGTATTTTCAAATCATTATAATTTTTAGAGTGCAAAGAGTACTTCTAGCTTAGTATGCCTTCATCTAAAACCTTAATATCGCTTTCCACCACGTAAGTTGATCAGCATATGCTAAGCCTGCAAAAAATGTGATTACAAAAGTCCACCTAAAATAATCTTTTGTCGACATACCTCCATTTTAGGTTTTAGGTCGATGCTAGCGAATATGTCGTCATCCATGTTATGGTTGGTTCCAGAGCTGTTGGCAGGTGGCGCTACTGTGTGTCCACCGCTGGACCCGCTCGTTGATGTTGGTTCCGTAGGCGATATCAAATCACCTGTTCAACGTTTGATTTATGAATGGTAGGTATTTTTTTAAGGGACTAATTTGTTGCTAAACCCTCGGTGTTCACAACTTCTAACTAAAATCTTAATGGTCGCCGGGAGACCTAGTAATATTAATCAAGGTGAAATAAATCGTCGAAAGCAATCTGATCTTATATAAATGGACGACTGTACACACTTGTCAGTCGCGTCGCAATAGACACGGCTGACTAGAATACGTACCCGTCAAAATGTAAGTTATAAAATAGAGGAACATAAAATAAGCATAAAATATTTTATACATTCTTTATATACCCATTTTATGTTGATCCATTTTATTCTGACATTCTTTTTTTAAAATTTTTATTACATATTTGTATATTTTTTTACTAAGTTATTTTTTTGGATACACAGTTTGCAGAGCAATGCAACCTCTACAGAACTAATATTAAATAAATTTAACCGTTAATATTAAATAACAGCGTATATCTTAGCTAAAATATATATTACCTCTAGATATTAATGTGCACATATAAGCGTCGTGTGAAAACACGTCGCGACGTATCAACTCTCCGAACAAGTGGACTAAATTCGCGAACTGCTGTCGGTTACCCGGTGGTGCGTTAGGACTTTCATCTGTAATCAATACATATTATAAAACAAAGTCCCTCGCCGCGTCTGTCCGTCTGTTCGCGATTTACTCGAAAAGTACTGAACGGATTTTCATTCGGTTTACAACAATAGATAGAACAATTCTTTAGGAAAGTTTTAGTATATACTAAGTTTATGTTTTGTACAAACCAACGATATTAGTTCAATATGTCGGCAAAAAATAAGCCGATCGGGAGCTTTCGTCGAAAACGCTGCCAAAACCTTTGGAGTTTTAACAAAACAATGTATGGTGGGATTTTTCCTCTTCGATAGATCTCAAAAAAAGTAAGCGGTGGTATATGTCTATCTTGAAAGAATAACCCACAATAATCGTTTTTTGCGTTTATTTAAAACAGTAAAATTAAGGGTTACTTTAGAACATATTTTTAAGAATACAGTATTAACCCTTAATTAAATAAATCTGTTTGATACGTTATGCGTGTAATTTTGATCAAAATTGCCTTATACACTATCAGAAAAAATTAAAAACAATGAGTTATCAAAAAGTTAAAATCTCCGGGCGCAAAATTAAATATCGTTGAAGCGTAGCAAAGACATGCGCGTCTGCATACGTTACTGCATTCCCCCCTTGCGTGAAAGAGTAACAAACATCCATACTGACCTCCAGACATACTCACAAACTTTCGCATTTATAATATTAGTAGGATTTTTATTCTTGAATAACCGAAGCGAAGTGAGCGCGGGCCGCTAGTAAAAAATAAAATATCATCCTACTAATATTATAAATGCAAAAGTTTGTGAGTGTGCATGTATGGATGTTTGTTACTCTTTCACGCTCGAATGGCTGAACGGATTTGTCTGAAGTTTGGAACACGGATAGATTGTGACCTAGATTAACATATAACAGCTAGTACAGTAATAGATCAATAACCAGACAACGGCTACATTTTTTTAATAATACCTATAAAAATGAACCCCCATTTCTTTGGTCATCGCATCATGCCTAAAGATAAACCAATTTTGCTTATTCGTTTTTTGTTGTGTTAGTTATTGTCACAAGAAGGTTTTTACGAAGAGAAAAAAGAAGAGGAAATTTGCAGGGAAGATGGAAAAAGAATACTTTATTTTTTCTCATATAAACTGAACGGGTGGAAAGAATTACGCCAGGATATAAAAACATATTAGTTACAAGGCTATAGTGAACTTATCTCGTACAGTAGATAGGTTATTATTAACCATTACTATACATTAGTTTGACTGCAGCAGCGAGGATAACTAGTAAACGTATTTATTCTATTCACGATTAATATATTATCTAAAAAACTGATATTTTTTTTCGTAATGTCTGTCTATTTATTTTAAAACATTTAATATATATAAAATAATATTATTTAAACTCCATACCGAATATAGTCTTACCTAATACTGGTGCATCATTATCCAAGAAACGCAAAAGAAGGTTTTGAAATATTGGTGGTCCATTGTACAAGCCAGTACCGGAACTGATGGATTCTTTGTCATCCGAACCTATAAATAAATTTATATTTAAGCAAATCACTAACGTAACAGCTATGGATGTAAGACAACTTTAACTTCTTTAGCGGCTTTGCGCACTTTTTTTGGAATGGGTAAAACTTCAAAACTTGCGTCAGATCGTAAGAGATCTGGAATTTCGTGAGACGAAAATTTATAAGACGGCGTAGGGCGCTTTCGCGAATAAACCGGCGCAAGGCGCTTGCGCGAATGTTCGTGTTGTCATGTTTGTGTACGATGGTGCAATAAATAAATATTTTATTCTATCACGTAAATGATAGTACTTTCATACTGATAAATGTCAAAAATATCTAACCATTTCAAAATATCAAAAATGCACAGCGTTAACATTCAAGTTTTCACTTCTGCCGACACTCCCGGATTGAAACCGGTTTTTTTTTTCCTTATTACACACAGTTACTATGAAAAAAACAATTCAAACGCGGTAATCACCATTAAAGATATGTTCCAATAAGTCTGGAAAGGGACTACTGCACACACTTGTCAGTCGCAATCGTTGGCCGTTGCGTACTAGTCATTTTAAGCGACTTCAGAAATTGAGGAGATTCTCAAATCGACTGTTATGTGTTTTTTGTATGTTTATTACGCGATTACTTAACCAATAGCCAACCGATTACGTTGGTTATTTTTAAGAAAATAAGTCGGTTTTTGCAGTTTTAATTCAATTACAATCAAACTTTTCCAAAGTGCAAAAATACATGTAAGGGTCCAATGTCCCTACCCTGGTGGTCGTGATGCAGATGGTGATGCTGACGGCGGTCGAGCAGTGCGGCGGCGGCCATGGCGCGGTGCTCGCCCCAGCGCGCCCCGCACACCGCCCACTCGCACAGCACGCGCACCACTGCGTACGAGCACGCCCACTCCTGCACCACATACGGACAAAAAGTATATTTTAGACAGTACTATAATGGACCAGTAACCTGGCAACCACTATCAGTATTCAATAATGAACAGAAATTAAACACTTTAAATTAATTATAAAAACTAGTGGTCGCCCATTAGTCGAAATCTGACCGTAATTAATTTTAATTATAAGTTATTCAATATAAATAATTAAAATACAATGTTCATACGTTATAAAGTGTTAATTATCTTTTTAAAGGACGCCATCTTCATTTATCACGACCAACTACTTTGTTTCCAAACATTAGGAATATAGTTTGTGCACCATCTGTGATCTTTTATTGTTATCAACTAGCTGCGCCCTGCGGTTTCAGCCGCGTAAGTCCCAATCCCGCGGGAACTCCGGGATAAAAAGTAGCCTATATGTTATTCTGGGTCTTCAGCTACCTACATACCAAATTTCATCGTAATCGGCTTTGTAGTTTTTGCGTGAAAGAGTAACAAACATCCATACATTCATACATACAAACTTTCGCATTTATAATATTAATAGGATATTTTTGTTTGTGTGGAATATTTTATTTTTTGTTTTGATGCACTTTAAAAGCATTTTTATTGAAACGTATTAGCGTTCTGCATTTCTTGTACACATAAACCATAAATATATCAAATTTCATACCTCCGTCCGCGCAATTTTCGTAAAAAGATTGTTCTTCACGTATTAATATTATGACAACATAAGACTTTAATTAACGATGTGACATACCGGGTCTTTTGGATCTAGATTTCCATCCTTATTCGAGGGTGTGCAGTTTGCAAATACTTCTTTGTAGAGGGTGTCCAAATTGTTATTTTGATCGACCCGGTCGAAGCAATGACGATCTAAAGCTTCCAATACTGCTAATACTTTTGCTGTTAAGGAGAAATTTATAAGTTATTGAGAACTTGATGTAATTTATTTAAAAACACTTGTACTTTCCACAATATATTTATATAAGTTAGTTATATAAGTTATATAGCCCTGATGATGCTTGTATAGCGAAACCGGTTGGCTAAATTATAAAAATAAAAAATAATAAAATATATTGTGGAAAGTACAAGTGTTTTTAAATAAATTACATCAAGAATGGAATTCCACCAAGCTCCGACGATAGGAAGTATAGAATTTATTGAGAACTCCTATGTTTAAGGAAAATATGCTAAGTTTTAGCGACCTGATATTGTAACTTAAAAAAAATTAACATACAAGGCGAATTTTTATTGCTTGTACAAAGCAATACAAGCAAAATAAAATCCTTCTTAGTTTCTTAGTCACCAAATAGGAATGAATGTATTCACTTGTTTTAACTTTTATTAACTTGGTCTGATCTGTAAGGTTACTTTTGAATATCGATTTCATGCAAATTGAAAATTGGAATCGGATTAGTGTCATTTCGTACTCTCGAACACAATACTAGCGAATTATTTCTATTAAGTTCCAAAAGAAATCAATGAAAATTATGTTACAATTTATTATTAACTAAATGTTATTTACTCGCTAGTACTGTGTTCACGGGAAAAAAGGACACAAATCCGATTCCAATTTCCTCTACATGAAATCGACATTCAAGAGTAACACTACGGAACTCAGATTTGGGTTACATTTATTAATATCATTTCAAATGATTGTCAATTAAAAAAAAGCCGTTGTAAAATTTAATTACCAAATATTATTGCACGAATGTATGAACAAAGGTTGTCTTTTTAGTAACCATTCTATACTCGTACAACTCAAGTTTAGCGGAAAGTTAGAACAGAAGGGGTACACACCCCATTTTAAACAATAAAAACAAATATTTATTATTAACAACATTAGTAGAATTTTTTACGGAGATACTAAAGAGGATAAAATAGGTTTGTCTTCAACGAGGGCTTACCTTGTGAACTAGTCTGCCATTTATCAGTACACCATTTGCTCTCGGCTTTCTTACTTCGAGCAGCAATTTCTAGTTCTGCTTCATATACCTGTAGTTCCAAAAATAATCATTGCGAAAATTGGAAAAAGATATTTAGAGTTATGTTTTAGAATTACCGGATGTTTGATTCTTATCGATTTCAAAAGTCAGAAAGGAAGAAAGGAAAGTCATAGGCATTTGCTTATTCTGAACTTTAAAAAAATTTAATGATGGTAGGAGCTGCAGCCAGTTTAGAATAAATAAAATAGCTTATAAATGTTTTGATATGTTCACTTACTCACTCAAACAATCAATTTCTGAAAGGTCTATAACCAAATATGACAGGCTGGTTTCTCATGACTTGTGTTCAAAAAGACATAGGGTACCGCTAAGAAAAAAAGCTCGGTAACATAAACGTATTCATATGACAATTAACAATAATTAAACATTGCCTTTAATTTCTCAGGACAAAGCACACAAATTGATCTAATCTCAAAGGAAACAAATTATAGGCTTGCCATGTGGGTGTTAGTCAACGACTCTCATAAGTGTATCAGGAAGTAAAAAAATATAGTATAATAATGCGTATCCCGGAAGAGGTAGGCAGAGGTATAACTAGGCCATCCACGACTAGACTACTACTTAGTCACACAATGTGATAGATGGTAAGCCTATCTCCAACTGGGCACTTTCCCAATTCCGAGCAATGTCGTTTTTATTACAAAGTTGAAAAAGCCAATTTGAGTTTGCCGATCCAGGAATTGAACTCGAAACCTCATGTAGTCAATGTACACAACAGACCACGAGACCACAAAGGTAATTTAATAAAAAACATAATAAAGTGAAGCATACCATTCTTCGGTGTTCTTCTGTCACTTCAGAGTCCATGTGTGGCATAGGCAAAGCGGATGGTGGTAGAGGTAGAAGATCTAAGGGTGACCCCTGCATTGAGGAACCACACCCAGACCAAACCATTGCGGTGGGACATTCAATGCAAATGATCTGAAAATGAGTTTGTTTTTAATAAATGAAGACACTCACTTTATGTCGGCAGGGATAGGTAAGGCAGTGATATCAAGGAATCAAACACCATTGTCGTATGTATTCAAAAAAGGGGTCGTTAATGTAACATTCTTGTGTTTGTGTGTTCTAAACGAATGGGCCGATTTCGGTTTCGTCATTTCGGTTCGGTTTTTGTCATTTCAAAACTAATGTCATCGTGACGGTTTCTAGTTACAATCTAGAGGTAGGAAGTAGAGTAGGTTTCGTCGGGGTTCATGCAATTATTTTTTTTGAATTATTTCTCTCGTTGCAATACGTTTTTAATATTAAAAACTTGAAAGATTGACCTACATATAAGAGAAATCAGTTTTGTTTGAGGGATGGTACTTAAATGCAGTTGAAAGAGATGCTGTAATAAAAAACAACATTTTTAATGAGTTCTTTATTAAAAAGTTTAAATCTTACCTGTAAAACAGTGGCCAGCTGTATAATAACATCTCTGTGAAAGGAACAGTTCAATATTTCCCCAAATCCTAATTGTACTGGGTTCAATGCCGCCGTAATCACCGAATTTAAGTTTGCTTTGCTATCGATTGGTGATGTACCATTTTCTTCTTTAATTTGCACATCCATGGGCTGCGAAGGGTTCGGAGTACCCAAGGGGTTTGGAGTCCCAATAGAGTGATTGGGGTTTGGCGTTCCAATGGAATGATTCGGGTTTGGAGTTCCCTGGTTTTGGTCTGCTGGAGTCGTTGAACGTTTGATTTGGGATATGTTTGGCTTTACGTCATTCGTATCCCCAGCTGGGGAATGTGGTGGGAGGTTAATTTCTGGAAAAGTGAGGACATTACTTTTGACTGTGAAAAAGAATATATTTTAAGATGTTACTTTTTAATAAAAGAAGTTAAATAAACAATGATTGTATAACTTTTTAAAAAAAAACAGCGTAAAAACTAGAATTTAGTAAATGCACAAAAAAAATACAAGTATTATAGAAATACATAATATAATAATAACATACATAATAAGCTCGCCTTTTGTACAGTATTTATATTTGTATTTTCTCACTGTCAATTATCTATTACGTGTACAATAAAGTGTAAAATAAATAAACTAAATAAAACATTAAATATGTGCATTTATACAAACATGATCTATGCCTACGTAAACATGGTTACAAAGAACTTGTTATTAATTTATTTATTAAAGACAATGTGATAATTTATACATAAGTTCACAAAAGATTTCTTTCATTTCTAGCAATTTAATATTAAAAAGGCAATGTTTTTGGTGGATTCATCCGAACATTATGTTTATTTAGCTCTCAAAATGGGACGGTCGGACCATTTGAAAATTTATATTTAAAATACTTGGTATATAATATGTAATTGTAATTGGTTGTGAATAAGAAAAAAACACCTTACATGTGAACATTTTCACAAAATTCTACTATATCTCTATATTAATATGTGATTCCAAAACTTTGGAATCACGCTTATAAAGTACATTAAATCAATAAATAGAACATTACCCACACTACCATGCATTTGACACACACAAACAAATATATTGATGATAACGATAAAAGATCACAGATGGCGCACTAAAAGTTTGGAAACAAAGAAGTTAGTCTTGAGAAATAAAGATGGCGTTCTTATCAACAAGATATTAAAATGTATTATGGTCGAATTTCGGCCAACGGGCGACCATTGGTAATATTAATTGATTGTGATTATTATCTGTGGACTTTTCTTAAAAAATAACAGAAAGAAATACCTGTGCTTGGCTCTGTCTTGTTAAATACAGCGGGTTGGTTTAAAGCTCGTAAGGTGGTGTCGGAGAGGACAGAACAAATAGCGGCAGCTTTTTTGGCACACGACGTCGCAAGTCTACGAGAAAGTCCTTCACAGCATACAAATTCCGACATGTGCTGTAGAGCCAGTGGCAAAAAGAGCCTAGAATTGTAATAACACTATTGAATTGAGCATGGAAAAAATAATATTAGATACTACGTGTTTCGGCGAACTTTGTTCCAACTTTTAGTTTGCATGAGAAAGACTAAAATATTATTTTTCCTAGTTTACGTTCAGTCGATCAGGATAAAAAAGATCTTATATCCGTCTTCTAGGTCTAGGTTCCGTCTTGATGGGGAATCAATTATCAACTAAAGCGGCTCAACCTTTTTGAGTTCTAAATAATATTGCGAAATTACATTGTTTGTTTGAGTCTCATTATCCTGTTTTCCTTTGCTCATAATGTACAGTCAGACATAAAAAAAACAGAATAGGTTTGCTTGTGTACAAGCAGGTCAATAGTATCAGCCAACTTTTAATTGATCTTGGTGAAATATAATTTCATAATTGACCGCCTCGTTGGTCGAGTGGCTAGCGTACTCGCCTAACTACATCGACCAACCGCGAGGCTCGGGTTCGATTCCCGACGGGGGCAGGCATTTGTGTGATGAACATTTAGATGTCTGCATTTCCGGGTCTGGGTGTTTATTAAATTTATTCTGGTATCTATTTAAGTATTTATATGTAATAGTATCGTTGGCTATCACCCATAACACAAGCATATAATTTGCTTACTTTGGGGTTAGATTCAATTTGTGTGATTTGTCCAGGGATATTTATTTATTTATTTATTTATTTATTTATAACTAATAATTTAAGCAATTTCTTAATAATGAACCAAAAGTATACAGGTATAAAGTATACAGGATTGTCACAGGTCTGTGGTGTTAGAATTTATTTGATTGAATAACCACTCTACAAAATTTTGATTTTACCAATCCTTACGAACTGAACTACGTTAAGATGTTTTTTTGAAAAACATAAATACAATAATTATATCATACCTCAACAGGCCATCATCCGGTGCTCTTTTGTCCAATAACTCTATTATCCATGTGAGAAAGTCATGCCTGTCCAGAAGACCTTCATCTAAAAGATACCTTGCGAGGCGACAACAATAATTCCACTGTCTTAAAGCCTGCCTCCAATCTGTACTTTCATTTGGATTTGGTGTTGAGGATCCAATACCTGTGACATAATTTAATATTAACTAGCTGTTGCCTGCGACGTTACCTGTGTTAATGGTCTTACAGGAACAAAACAAAACATTCGGGACAAAAGTTATCCTTTATGTTAATCCAAGCTACCTTCTATGTGTGTGCCAAATTTCATGAAAAAATTTCAGCAGTTTTTGCGTAAAAGAGTAATAAACAAACATAAAAACTTTCGCATTAATAATATTAGTAGGATAGGATATATATAATTACAAACAAATAATATTACAAATGAAAGGCGCTCCATTTAGTTTCTATGGCCAACCAAACCCTGTTGTTGCATAATTTAAACAAGGCGCTGATTTTGCATTTAGCCCTATTGTACGTAAGAAACCGCTGTTTGTTATCCGTCTCGATTATTTTTATGGTTTCAAAAAACTACTTTTTTTCAAATCTTTACTTAAAACAAGGCGCTAATTTTGTGTCTACTGTATTGTATTGTACGTAAAAACGAGCTATTTGATATCCGTCTCGACTATTTGTACGGTTTTAAAAAACTTTTTTTTCAAATCTTTACTTAAAACAAGGCGTTGATTTTGCGTCTAGATCTATTGTACGTAAAAACGAGCTATTTGATATGTCTCGATTATTTTTATGGTTTTAAAAAACTACTTTTTTTTCAAATCTTTACTTAAAACAAGGCGCTGATTTTGCGTCTAGATCTATTGTACGTAAAAACGAGCTATTTGATATCTATCTATCTATAAAAAACTATTTTTTCAAATGCTTACTTAAAACAGTTTGTACGACAACGCCCCCTGACCCCTTCTTTTACAGTTGTCTTCAAATGTGATAACTTTATTAGCATTATTACTAGTTAAGAGATTCGGGAAGCCGGGAAACTTTTACCAAGTGCTTTAGATCCTTGGTTGTGAAAGCCTTATCAAAATCTTTTTATAAATGTACTCCTCATCGTTTTTTTCGACTATTAATTAAGAAATGTGACTGTTTGTTTGTTCTGAGCCTTTACCATGAGTTGGTATAGATTACGTTCGGTAAGTTACGTGTCGAAGTCTATGACATTTTTGGTCTAAACATTATGTGTTACTCTTAGTTACCAATCGAGGCGCTGTTCGAAGTTTTCATACAAATAATTTACAGAGACGGTAGCGCGTATACATATAGTATGGTAAACATATACGTACAGTAAACTTGACAAGCCGTAAACTGGTGGTAAGGGCTCTGGACTCACATCTCATCGGTTGGAGCGATAGTGATGAAATTAAACGCAATAAATGCATAACAATCTAGAGACAGACAAGGGTGGTAATTTTGTTGCACACTCACTAAACTAGTTATGGCTATCTTCTTTCAACGAAAGTAACTGAAAGAGACAAAACATTTAGTGCTGTCTGATTAGTTTGTACACGTCATTTCTACAGACGTTAAATCTATTACTCAAAAAACTTTGATTAAAAACATCACAATGTGACATCCCATTTGTCTTGTCTAAAATGTTCCATCTCTTTTGTTTTTGTGGCATTTGAAAAAGATACCATGCATCTAAAATTAGTTAAGTTTGTGAATAGCAAAATCAACAACAGTGGCTACTTTTTGTCTCATTACTATAATCCCAGTAATTTTTCTAGAATATTTTCAGTGGTGAGTTGTTGGCATTCCACAAACAAATTGCTTGGATTTAATTCGAAGGTGGTGTCAAGTTTGTATGAAAAGGGTATTGAATGTGGAAGAAGTTAGGCAGGTGTGCAAGAATCTTAATAATTGGCAATTGATAGTCTCTGCCTACACTGCAAGATTAGAAAAACTAAGATTGTTTGATAAAAATAAAATGTAAATACCACTGGAATTTCCAGGTGAATGCATTGAGTTTGGTACAGTAGTACTGTTAGGTGTAGATCCTCCAGGTGGATTTCCAGATGTATTATGGCTTGGAGTGCCCTGACCTAGAACAATATAAAATTTATTATTAGAGACTACATAAAATATAATCGAATTTTCATACCAATATGTTTTAGTACACTATTCTAGAGAATATTCTGAAATTATAATGACAACAAATAAATAGTAACAGAATATACATTACCTGACTGTGAAGGTGGAGTCTTATCAGACACACTACCCGGGACAGCGCTTTGGTAATATTCAGCCAACTTCGGTATTTGATCTTTTAAAAATTTTATAAGTGTTGTGGTCCATTCTGTAAAAAAAATTTAGTAAATATTTGTACACATAATTTTACTAACATTTTATATGTTGAGATTTTTTTTTTTGTAAGTAAAAGTAAAGAGTGAGCAGAGCACCAAGTAATCACCACCAACCATAAACAGCCACAAGATCAAGGTCGTCACAGGTGTGTTGACTTTATATGCCTACTAGCAGTTTCACGCAGCTTCGCCTGCGTAACTTGGCTTCTACTGCATAGATTTTGATGAAACAAAGCTTATGTCACTCAGGGATAATGTAACATTCTAAAGTTGAAATAATTTTTGAAATCGGTCCAGTAGTTTTTGAGCCTATTCATTTCAAACAAACAAACAAAAAAAAAATCAAACCTTACCTCTTTATAATATTGGTATAGATTATACACAGTAGACCAATGGGTGTTGCCTACACAACTTCCAACATACTGTACAAGTAGGCAACTATGAATTGCACAAATATGTAAGATCATTAGTCATCATTAAGCCAAGGGGTGTAATGAGTATTGCTGATATAACAAATGAGTGAACTACACAATATCCAGACCTATATAAAACCATTTCGTTATGATTTAAACAAATCAATCACTTGTAGACTTCTAGATTATCTTTTGTTTTTTAAGTATTTAAAAATTTATTTTTAAATACATATCTTCAAAAAAGAATTTCAACAATAGAATTTATAGAACATTTAACAATCGAAATCCAACTTTACTAGCTGACCCATTATTTTTTGTTTTTTATTATTTATTGACATATTTTAAGTATCTTCAAAAAAGAACTTCAACAACAGAATTTATATAACAATAACAATGTATATTGTATACATTACACACATTCGTAATCCATCTTTAATACAAAATAATTATATAATTACTTGCTGACCCAGAAAACAGTGTTTTGCCATTTTTTTTTAAATATTTTATTAGAAGGAAATACAAAAATTTGGGGCCACCCTTATCACTTAAATTTCATCAAAATTGGTTCAGCCATTATTTTGAACATATTATATATATCTGAAATTTTAAGCAAATCAATAGCAAATTAAAGACCTGTGGTAGGATCTGGAAGTTGTCTCTTCTTTATTTTTGCTTCTGAAACTGCAACAGTGTATGCAGAGCTTAACTTTATGAACCAAGCTGCTCTAGGCATGGCTACCTGGTATTCAGTCAATGTTATAAATATTTCCTCTTTCTTATTAAAATTTGGAGCTTTCTTAGCTAACTGAGATAAAGGTTTGCTTCCTGAAAGTAATATACATTTTATTACAAGTCTGACCCACATACTTTGCCTTTTATGATACAAGTGTTTGAAAGCCAGTATAACAGTAACTAGAATGCAGCACCAAGTCAAGGTACGGTTTCCCAGGAGACAGCGCTTGTTGCTGGAGTTGTAGGGAACAGTCCTATTTATCTAAATAAGCTGAGCATTCTGCTTGGCCCACAAAGTCCGGTAAAGTTGTAAAAACGCGAGGTTGGCAACATATTAGTCATTCCAATAAAAAAAAGCCAGTATACAATTTGTAATATTCACACATTATAGCAAAATTTCTATCAAAAATTTACATCAAAATTATAGGGTAATTGGGGTACAATTTGTATTACTGAGCCCATGGAACTATAAATAGCCAACAAATATGTGGTCTGAACTAGTAATATCATAAAGAAAAAAATAAGTATAATTTTATTTATAGGATTTTCTTAACTTTAATAAGTACCCTAAATGTTAATGAAATATGGTATAACTTTGTAGTTAGTTTCTTTTGAAACTTCTAAGTCTTGAGGATTTTTATGTTTACAATTGGATATCTAAGTATCTATTTCCTGTCTATAATGTTAATGGAAAATTTACATTATAATTCTATTTGTATTAAATAATAAATAAGTATTGCATTCTCTTGTGACACTATACTTTTTTTAAGTAGTGATATTGCTAGCTTTCTCAAGTAAAACAAAGCAAGAGTTATATTATGATTATTGCCAGAATTATTGAAAAAAAAACAAACCTGCTAAATCTTTAAACCAAGCTTCAATTTGAGGTTTTGTACGAGCAGTTGCTGGCCAGAAATTATCCTTAGGATTCACTTGCTGCTTTTTCCTTCCACAGTCAGGTAAAGTATTGAGTTCTTCTTTCTTTGATAAAATTCCAGAAAAGAATTGTCCAATCTAAAAATTAAACACACAGTCTATGTATATAACATTTTTGGTTATCAAGTAATTGGTTCTGTGGTCTAGTGGTTTAGTTGTAGGACTTGACTGCATGAGGTCCAGGGTTCGAATCCCGGGTCGGGCAACAAAAAGAAAATTTAATTATTCCAATTTTCTAATATAAAAAAATGTTGCTCAGGATTGGAAATGTGCCCGGTTGGCAATAGGCTTGCCACCTATCACATTGTGCATTCAGCTAGTCGTGGGTGCCCTAGTTGTGCCTCTGCCTACCTCTTCAGGGATATGGGCGTGAAGATACTTTTAAGTAATTGCTTTAACTTTAAAAAAAACATTATTTCTTTTTCATTATTCATTAGTTCTTTTTGGATTTTTTAAAAACTTTTATTAAAGGGTTCCATGAACAGAACAATTGAAATTTTTGAATCAAATTATTACTTTTTAAGTTATAGTCGAATGTATATTTCACTTAAAAATACATCCAAGTGGACTCTAAAATTCAATTTAAAAAGTTTATAAACAATTTATAATGACAAAATGTACACCAGCGTTTAAATAAATAAAAAATAAGTAATAACTTTAAGGCAAATTGTAAAATGAATATACTATACTTCAAGAACTTAAATATTGCAAAAACAAAAATAAATATATTCAAACACCAATCTCTCTCTCTAAATCTGACTTAAAAAGAGTATTTGTACAAATCTTTAGTTTATGGTTCAGTAAAAAACAAGTTTAGCAAGAGAGTTTTTAATAAGGTGGTTTGTCTTATTATTTTGACAAGTCTGTGTCCGTCTGGAGATTCATAAAGGATGTAGGTTTAAACATGGATTATTGAAAATTATATTCTAGAATTAATAATTTTAAATTGTTCGCAGATTTCCAAATTCCAGGACCTACTCGATTTAGACTTCAGCCTCCCTAAACAATACTATTAATCTAAGTTGCATTATGTTCAATTTGTTGTTTGTGTAAGACTGTAACTTGGGAGAAAATAATAAAGATTTTATATAATACATACATATTTCATACTTATTGTAACACATAGGCTCACACCAAAACATAAATAATTTATATGTAGTCATTTTGAAATCTCTTCTAAATAAGGACATCAGTGTGTACATAACTGTAAAACTACCAACATACACATATATTTAATGCATATAATATATTAATATCAGAATAGAATATTAACAACAGTTATATCTACATCTACATTTTTCAAAACTAATTTTTTCAATACAAATAATGTAAATGTTATTGAATGCCTTTCTGAAGTATTAATACTTAGCTATTATATTATGTAGCTACAGGTACGACAAAAATATACATTACCTTTGATGCTGAATAATTAAAATTTCTGGCTGTTCCAAATTCATCACTTGACTGTGGAGTTGTAGTGAAACCATGCTTGACATTGGCTGAAGTAAGCTCATCCTCTTTTTGCCTAGGCTCTTGCGGATAAACATCAGGAGGGCCCAGACGTGGCCTTTTCAAAGGCCGTTTCTCGTACATTATTCCCATGGTGGTAGTTAATTGTTAATGTTTTAGAGAAGTTTAAGTAATCCTTTAGCTTACAGAATATAATGTTTAAAACAATATAACACTAAAATATCAAATTCCAATACTTCTATTACAAGATAATGTAAAGGTACCAAACAATCAATGTTTTTACTATCATGTTTTACGTGATGGAAACAAATTTCGTTACGAATTTTATGACACTTTAATATAATATATTTATATGCTATATCATTTTCTAGATATTATAAAACACTTTTTAACTAGAACTATACCTATTCATATCATTATTTTGAATATTTTTAAAGAAGCTTAAAAATTTTACACATCATAAACATTGCCAAGGCAAAACCAAAGACAATTTTCAAATTCTTTAAATAAGTAATATGACATTGACATTTGAAATATCAGAACAGATAATTAAAAATAAACTCATGTATAGACGTGAGCCGAGGCAGGCTTTCGAGGTTCTGCATTACTTTTAAATTAAACTGCGAAAAAAACATGATGTGACTCTACTTTTATTCCCTGACTTCTGTTACAAGTAATTCGTGGCATTATGTTAATTTGCATTGATTAAATAATATTTCATCATTTTTACATTCCTCGCTCAAAGATATATTTAGCATTATTTTAAGTTTAAAATTAGATGATGGGCATTCAATTGGTTCTAAAAATTTAAAACGTCAATAGTATCATGTTGATACGCTTCAATTTACTACATAATATTTAAATTTAAGATCATCAATGAATGCCTCAAAGAGCAGTATAAAGCCAGTTTGATGCGTCATTATTTCATTAATCTCTCTATAGGTAATCTGTGATTACTTTTGACACTTTTGACTTGACAGTTGACACCTGACAAATAATTTCTAAATCAGCTGAAAACTTAAAAAAATAAAGAATTAAGTTTAAATTTTGTTCAAATTACAATATACTTAGTTTAAGTATTAATTTTACTTATTTAAATAACAAATTGCTATGCCTCCGAAAAAACAGCCAGAAAAGGCAGGAAAGCCAAGTAGTAATACCAAAAGTGGTGCAAAATCCGCCGGTGATTCTAAAGGTTAGTTTTAGTATCTTGAAAAATCTAATGAAAGAATGTATTAAAATTAAAAAAATAAAACAAATAAAACTTTTTGGTGAATTTTAAAATACTATTACTTATTGACAGTGTCAAAAAAATAATGTGTGTATTTTTAAATTTAGAAACTGCTGGAAAAGAAAAAAAAGGTGGTACAGCTGTCAAGGTTCGACACATTTTGTGTGAAAAGCAATCAAAATGTCTGGAAGCGTTGGAGAAGTTAAAAGCCGGCCAAAAATTTCCTGATGTAGCTGCAGCATATAGTGAAGATAAAGCACGTCAAGGCGGGGACCTTGGCTGGATGACGCGTGGATCCATGGTCGGACCATTCCAAGATGCAGCATTTGCTTTGCCTATTTCATCAGTAACCAATCCTGTTTATACTGATCCACCCATAAAAACGAAATTTGGATATCATATTATTATGGTAGAAGGCAAAAAATGACAGAAATGGTGTTTGAATTTGAGTATTTTTGGGCAATACTTTTACTATTTATAATGGAAAGAATTTGTTGTTTACAAGAACAGTTTGATAAAGACTTTTCCAAATTGCCAGATCCCCAAACTTCTAACATAACAATTAATTCAAACATTGATGACCTTGCTAATAGAGAGTAAGTTGAATAATTCATATTTATAAGAACGTTTTCAATTCTGTACAGTAATACCCCTATTTATGTGAAATTACAATCAAAGCATCCACTTTTTTCATAAGTATTGGTTATAGAAAAAACCATGAGTGGCAATTTTTTGCAGACTTGATATTCTTAAAACTAACCTTATAATATTTGTAGTTTGAAGATATAATATTCTATAAATAGGCGAATAGTAATTCATTAATCGATCAGCACACTAGCCTAATTGTAATAATTTAGCCCTAAAACTTGAATACTATATTATAGTGAGTCTCCATTATGTGGGTTTCTGTAAAACGGGTTATTACTGTACATACCTGGTCTATTTTAAGGAATGCAGTATTTGGGCAGGATTTGGAGCATGCCAACATGACTTCCAAGGGTTTTCAGAAATTAAAAACCTGTTAAATCATTTAATAAAAATTAATCTTAGTTGAAAAAACAAATATAAATTAATTTAATTTAAAAATCAATAATGAAAAAGTTGTAGAATTTATTTAATTTAAAATAATATGAGTTGGTAACTGCTGTAGTATATTTTTGTTTTTATAAGTCTATTCAAATTGAGTCTTGTTATATTGTTTATTTGATTGATAAATAAGTTGAAATGTTAATTATTTTTGTTACAGTTTTGGCTTGAAGCTAAGTTTTTTAAGGCTGTATCGTCTGATGCATATTACAATGTTGTTGACACTTGTCTACTTTTGTAATATATGCCTCTGGTTTATAATGCTCAACAAAACTCCAATGATACTTAATTCTAGATTCAAATTAACTTTCCCATTTAAAGACTAATATGTTTAATGGAATTTATGTGTATTTTGATAATTAAATAGTAAATTAAGCATTTTTCGTTAAAATTTATTGTGATAAATGTATGAATTTTCGTAATAAAGTCTGCAGCAAATAATAAGGTTGATTTTGTATTTTTTTTTTATTTTTAATAAATTATTTACTGAATGTGCCTGCACTGCCAATCATATAAAAACAATCTAAACCAATGGGTGCTTTTAAAAATTATCTAAAATCGAAATGGTTTTGTTGAAATCTGTCTTACTGTACAATAAACATTGTAATTGGAATTGGTCATTGGATTAGAAGCTGTACTGAAACAGTAGGAAATGATGACGCACAGAATCAAGTGGCCAAATTTAAATTTAATTAAAAAATACCAGATTATGGGCACACCATTTTGTAGGGCACTACACGCTTTCTTATTATTTGTCATGGTTCTATCGACGATAGCATTTCTGTACAAAGATAAGTGACCAAAACGGTCTCATTCTACCTGCACTTCTGAATTGTCACCTGTGCTTAGTTTGACAGCTTACAGGTGACGGCTTAGTGCTGAATCTTATTATTTTATGCTCTTATATTGTCCTATGTATGTTACCTGGTGGTTCATATGACCCCTAATATTTTTTTTATTTAATACTCAATTTTTCATTTGAACAGAAAATTATTTTCTAAATTTTAGTTTAGCTAGATACAAAAGCGTCTTCTTCAGATTTTTATTTGTTTTGTTAGTATTATTTTCTTTTTTGTTTTAGTAGTGCCATTGATAATGTAGTAATCCAAGGGTAATTTTAATGTATGAATCTCATTAGCCAATAAAATAGTAGTGCTGTAGGATATGAAAAATTACCCATGACACTAACTTACAGTAATGCCATGCAATAGTACCAAGGGAAACAAACATATTTTTGGCATGGGCCTGTAGTCTATAAGAGATATCTAGCATTACCATATATCAGTAACCAGACAACCACCTTTATTTTACAATCTATACCCTAATATTATAAATGCAAAAGTCGGTTGGTATGTCTGTTTCTTGCATTTTGATGGCTAAACCGCTGGACTGGTTTTGATGAATTTAGGTATGCTTATAGTTAAAGAAAGGCTACTTCAAATATAGGCTACATTTGCTTTCAGAAATCAATCCCAAAAAGATGAATGAAGTAGAATGAAAGATTGTATGATAATCTAACTATTCAGCACTGACTGAAGTCGCGTGTAAACAGTAACCAAAAATATCTTTCGCCTACTTTCGAAGACGTTATTACGAATTAATATTTGGTCAAATCATTGTCATAATTTCGTATGGAAAATATCGACTTAATGACTAATTAAAATATAATTAACAACTCTGAATGTGGGCGTAAACCAGCTCATTAATAAAATAAACTAAAGTACTTTCGGGGTTTAAGTTGTCATTATAGTTTGTGTTATGGTGTATTAAACTAATGTTAACATATAGTTATCACGGAGTGCCTACCTTAACCTGTGTTTAGCTATCAAGATGGTTTTACGCCTATCTCTAACTATAGGTAGGGTATTGAAATTGAGGTATAGGGTGCCACTAAACCTAATAATTAAAATAAAAACACCGATTTTATAAATTATCATTATTAATAATTTATTGAATTAAATTATGATGTATTAAAATTATTCAGAAAAAATCAAATAAATAGGTACATGTACGTAGAAACTTAAAACTATACAAGACATTATGGCAGTGTTATGCTCTTTTTTTAAATGATCCAAAACTAAACCAGTAAACAATACTCTTATTAGGCTAGCACTTGAAAGAAGTCGTCGTTTTTAATATATTTTTAATGCCTTTAAATTCAACATCTTTACCAGTTTTTGAGTTGAAAAATAGAAAAAAAAATGCTGGTAGATAGACTACAGCTGCTTATTTCCCGAGTGACTTATTTTGTAGATTGTGTAACTAAACCCTTAAATTAGGGTTTGTGTATCTGACGTATTTGAGAAGAGCATCGTTTTCTTCACACACAAACGGCTTGCGGTGGTGGCAGGCTACGTCGTGCCAGTGGACGCCGTCGTTGTAGAAGTTGTTAAGGATTGCCACACAATGTTCTGCGGCACCACCTTGTATCAGCTCCTGAAATTGATATATTGTATCAATATCAACACATAATAAGTCATACACGAAAGTCAATATTTATTTTGAACTAGCTGTTGCCTTCTGCGTTGCTCGCGTGGTTAATGGTTCCACAGGAACATTTTTCAGGATAAAAACTATCCTGTATGTTAATCAAAGTTACCCTCTATGTGTGTGTAAAATTTCATGAAAATCGGTTCAGCAGTTTTTGCGTGAAGGAGGTTATTCCTATAATATTATATATACAAACTTTCGCATATATAATAATAATTGGGAAGCAGACAAATTTATTGATGGAAATAAATATACATCGCCAAATTGTAATATTATAAGTGTAATAATTAATTAATAGGTATAGCAAGTGTATTACTTAGTACCTAATTGTAAGTGTAATATTGTAATTTTGTATCGCCAAAGTGATAATAATTGTGACCACCACCTTTTTTGAGAACTAGATCCTCGTTTGTCGTAAGAGGCGAGCTTTGTTAAAAATTCTGAAAAAAACTTTTGAATTGATATATTATATATCATATCGATGATTGACCGCCTCGTTGGTCGAGGGGCTAGCGTACACGCCTAACTCCACCGACCAAATGCGAGGCTCTGGTTTGATTTCCGACGTGGGCAGACTTTTGTGTCTTCCCGAAGATGTAGGCAGAGGTGTAACAAGCACACCCACGACTAGTTGAAAACATTAAGTTCCACAGTGTGATAGGCGGCAAACCTATCACCAACCGGGCGCACATCCAATCCCAGCAACGTAATTTTAGTTGTTTTTTGTAATAGTTGTCTTTATGTGAGAGTTCAGCGAACAAGCACATTGGTCTCCTGACAGTAAAAGTCAACCGAGGCTTATAAACACTATAGATGGTATATGCCGGGATGTTGTGCAAGTGTAAAGGCTACCCCATCGTCGAGACCGGAAATCGACGGAGTCATTAAAGAGGTCGGAATAGGTAAGGCGGTGAAACAAGTTCTTGCACATAACTCTATCACCAGTATTGGTATTGCCCCATTCATGGCAGAGGTTCAGATGGTATACTCTACTTAGGGGACCCGGACTAACACGGGCTTGATTGAGTAGATTGTAAAATATATTATTAAAATATATTTTGTTTATATTTAATCAAAACAACGTATATGCTTAAATCGATAAAGCTATACCTATGTACTTATTTGACTTTTAATTTATGAACGTAGATACCTACTGTAAAGTGGCGTTATAAAAGTAGAGTGATAGAACATAAAGCGAGCGAAGTTTGGAAGCTTATGGCTTTGGTATTTTTTTGGGAGCAAGAAAGAAAAGACTTGAAAACATAATGCCAAGATTAACAGCTATTAAATTATTTGCTAAGTACCCACTTTCTCTATTATTTAAAACATTTGAGTACTAAACCAACAGAACAACTTAAAAACCAATAAGATGACTGATGTTCTTTGTATTGCTCATAAATTAAACATTCGTCACATTTTCTATTCAACATTCGAACAAAGACATAATACTATATAAGGCCTTGATGGCATAATGAGAAAATACCGGATGATCGTTCGGACCGCAGTTACGTGTTTGTTTCCCGTTCGCGACTTTCTGCGAAAGTATTGCCAAACTACCAGAGACATATATCGAATAAAGATGAGCCTACAATAGAAAGTGGGCTGGAAACATGCGGGTACGCCCTTATTTCGCGATAAATATTCACATCGCTTTCCTTTCCGCGCGCGAATTTCGTACCATCGTTGTGGGTTGGGTTCTTAGCGGTTAGTTAACGTTGTTACATAATTGTGACTAATTTCGTAATCAGTAACTGTTTATTGTTGTTTCTACCGGCAATTAAGTAAGGACTGATGGGTTTGTTTGCTACAAGTAATGATTGTTTGGTTTGACGGGGTCAGGATTATGACTAGCGTATTTGACGAGTGTTAGTGAAATTGCTATGTAATGATGAACAGTTTTATAACTACTTAGTGCTGTTTAGTATTTACTAATCGTAATCTGTAAGTACACCTGAGTTCTAAAAATAGCTGTCCTTCACTGGAACTGTTAAAGCTATCGGTAGGTATATGACACATCGGTAGGCAGTCGAGAAAGTCTGAGTCCCAGATTGTAGTGAAATGGTTTCAATTTTATCATATTTAGGGACGAACAAATATATTTTTTCGTTTATAATATTAATATCAAACAAAAGACGTCCCGTCCTAACTATAAATATCGTTTTTTTTGAAGCCATAGGTTTATTATGTCAAGGTGGTGTCAAGAGTCCCCGAAACCGGCGTATGTGTGTGTGTGTGTGTGTGTGTGTGTGTATTAGGCGATAACCAAGGGAAATGGGAATTCATTTTTTATGAATAATAAAAACAGTATTAGTAATGGATAGGAAATTGTTTAATACGCCAGTTTGAACCCTATTGCTAGCTTTAAATAAATAGCATATTCTCTATCTAAGGCACTACAGTAATGTTGTAATGCTGACATTGATATTGGGACCTAAAAGCATTTGTCATGTAATTTTAGAACCTTTAAAATCGTACACGACAGCTGCTATGTCTAGCTGTCTTGCGGTTAAAATAAGGTTTCCCCGTGTGGGTTTGGGCAAAATAGACCATCTGACTTTCTGCTAGCTGCTACCACCTTACCTATTCCTGTCGACATAAAGTCAGTGCTTTCCGTTGACATGTGCAAAGGTAAGCGGTAAATTTACTTTTGCTTGAGGCCTAACATCCCAGTCTCTGGTTAAAAGCTCGGTGAAGTTGCATAAAAACGCGAGATTAGCAACAAATTAGTCATTCAAAAAAAAGTGGTTGGTTATTAGCACTTTCGATGTCTTTAGGCGTTGAATTTCTTATTATCAAAAAATCCGTCTACGTGTTTGCCTTCAAATGTCATAAAAAATGTAATGCTAGCAATCCAATTATTTTTAATCAGAACTATCTAAACTAGTTGACTGTCTAGTACGACAGGCAAGGGGTAGGGTTATTGCTTCTTCAGATTAGGTATGCCAATGAAGACACACCAGTTGTATGGAGACTACTGCCACAAGCTGAAAAAATCCTCTAGTATCTTACCCGATTGTCAGGTTGCGGTTTTCCAATACCACCGCCTTCGGACCAGTCGTTTTGTTGGCGGTTGGTTGTAGGAGCCAGCTTTTGTAATTCCGCAGTCCAGAACCAGCCGTTGATCTCATTGGGCAGCAAGTCAGGGCGATTGCAGCCTTTGAAGTCACAGAGGCGACCAGACGTCCAGATGTATTTTACCTACAATGATACATTGTGTCAATCGAGCAGAAAACATTACAATATAGCAAAGCAAAAAAGAAACCAAATGTCTAAATGTTCAGAAACATCAGCATATCTAACATATTATCAACCTGATGCTGATTTGTTAAACCTCTGTGGTCTAATAATCTGGGTCCCGGGTTCGATTCCCAGCTCGGACAACAGAAAAAGGAGAAAATATGTATTTTCAGCTTTCTAATTAAAATATATATATTTTTAATAAAAATATCGTCGCCCGGGATTGGATATGTGCTCGGCTGCCGAATGGCTTGCCGCTTATCACGTTGTAGGACTTAGTATCTTCGGCTAGTCGTGGGTGCTCTGATTGCGTCTCTGCCCACCACTTCTAGGATATGAGCGTGAAGACACTAGCCTTGCACAAATTTGTTCATAGACTAGTTCAATATCCTGAACGAAAAGACAAAATAGTAGTACAAAACCAAACGTATCATCGTTGAACTCTACCGTTTCCTTTAATAAAGATGCATGTTTGTATTATAACTGACGGACGGAGAAATTTAAAGCAATTTTATGATAGGAATAGTCAGAAGGCTTAGCTGGTATCCAGCATATTCGTTTATATCACAAAATAAGCCTGGAACACGTCAGTGTTAACGACGATATGGTGGCAGGAATTAGTGAAATATATCTAGTTATTTGGTTTTTTTGGTGTTAAAATTTTGTCTTTATATAAAGTAACTAGCTGTCCCGGCGATCTTTGTTTCGTCGGTCCTGTTTGTATGGTAAAACTTAAAATCTTGCATTACTTAGTGTTAGTTTTTTTTTCTTATCTTTTAACCTTCCCTGGACTTCCACAAATAGTTTAAAACCAAAATTAGCCGAATCCGTCCAGCTGTTCTTGAGTTTTAGCCGGATTAACAAACAGTAATTGATTTTTATTTATAAGAAGAAGATAATTACCTACAGAAAGTATTTAAAGTAATAATATCAAAGTACTTAAATGTACTTGGAATCAAATGTAACGAGTAAATGTAAAAGGTACACACCATTTGCAGATGTAGCTTTCACTACTAAATATCTCTTCTGTTGTAATGACTATAAATAATGAAGACGATACACTACTACTTGTTTCATCCGCGTCATTTAAAATTTTCCATAGAAACATTCGAATTGAGAACCGAGAAAAAAAGAAGCAGGCTTTTCACATACCTGTCCAGAAGCAAAAAAATACAATGTAAAGATAAGTATGTACGAAAATCTAAATTTAAATGCCGTTAGGCTATTAGGAACTGCCAAAGAAAACTGACGCAAGAAACGCAGATTGAATATTGTGACACAGAAGGTACATGTGTGCCAACGACCATGGGCGCCGGCAGCAGGGGGTGCAACTGCACCCGCCTGTCCGGAAAGAAAGTAGATAGAAAAAATTACGTGACTGAACTTGCGGGAGAGTAATGCTTTTCGAGAGTATGTATGTTTGTGTTCGTATGTAAATATGTATGTTGCTATACACGTTTATTTCAATGTTTCATATTGGTTAATAGTACCTATGTATAGATGGAGAGGCACCTCCCTGAAAATAATCCTGGCGACGCCCATGCCAACGACCATTTGGGTTTATGTTAGTTAAAATTAGGAAAACGAAACTATGTTACGCCTCAGCATGAACGAAAGCCTAAGGAATAACCCACATAAGAGTAAGGACGCCGATGATAAAAATCTTTTCGGTTTTTCCTAGAATTTACTTTTTTTTTGCTTATTTTTTTGGCATTAGCGTTAGCATTTGCCATATCACAATTGAACCTTGATCACGTTCATCCTATTTAACACAAACGATCTTATATTATGATCTAAAACTAGTCATTAGTTGTCAAAGGAAGTAGGAAGCATCTGGGTCTTGAGTAAAGCGGTGGCCTCATTACTAAAGCGATATTTGCTGAACGAGGAACACGATACACTGATTTCTTCACGATTATTTTATTTGTGTAAGTTAACTGAACAAAATTGTACAAAATGCACCAAAATTGACTAGTTTCACTCAATGTGAACACGAAATTCAATAACTACAAAAAAAGTACGGCCATATTTTCTCTCGATGGCGCCAAAACTCTAGAATGACAAAGAAACCTATTCCTACCGTCAAGGCAACAATGCTTTTAACTGTCAAAGAACTCGGATACGGTATTTATCTAGAGGTATCATTACAATGTTATTAAATTTTAATTCCTTCCTTAGTATGAATGGGTACGTGAATAGATTTTTTAAGGAAAGTTCCATTAAGAGAGAGTTTATCAACGACAAATTCCCACAATATCTATACACGTGTGAAATGGAAAAGGAAAAACTCACTATTGTTCATGGCGTACATGATAGTAGTAAACTTTGCATAATAATACAATTGAACTTTGTCAAATACTTGCATAATTATTTGGTTCCAATTGTGGAAAACGAACACGTCTGTTGAAGTTGAAAGTCTTGGTCCACTTTCTTTTTTTTTAAATGAAAATCTTTCACGGTCTTAAAGGCTGAGAGACGATGACGTGACGGTTATTACAATTTTGCAGGTCAAGGACGAGACTTTGTGTGGTTTTGTCTATGTGTGAATTGTTAAAAGCAATTTGTCTAATCTAACTAAACTTGGGAACAATGTAATAAGGTCACCCTTAAAATCTGTATATTCTTTTGACAACTATTTCTGCCAAAACCATGACGATAATTTTTCTTAATTCTTTAGAACATTTGTAACAAATAATGTTTACGTAATAGGTACCACATTTTAAGCGATATCATAAATAAATTTCTACTTATTGTAGCTTATTACTTACAAAGATTGCAATCTGACGCGCAGTAATAGTTTTGAACATCTAGCCTCTGAAGGGGGAGATTGCTGCCACGAATCTTCTTTTTGTTGGTCCAGGGGGCTGATTATGTATCTCAGTGGCCAACTCAAAATGGAAAAGTATACATCACAAAACAAACAAAGCTGTCAAATTACGTGTTTTATATTTGCTATCTCCAGCGACCAAAAGAAAAACAATAGAGGTAGCAAATACAAATGACGTCATTTGACAGCTATTAGATGTACACTTTTCCATTTTGAGTTGGCCACTAAGATACATAATCAGCCCCCAGGTCCTCTATATAGAATAGACAAATAATTGTCTCCTTGTCTAGAAAGTCGTAAGTGGCGAGCATAGGGTTATTGCTCATTACCAGGAAGAACACTTGTTGGTTGTTGGAACACAACTTGCCCGAGAAGGAATCTACCGCTTTGCCTTTACCAGCCGCTATGACAGTATTTGGCATTGCTGTGTTTCAGTCGGAGGATGCTGGTAACTAGCCAGGAAGTCTTACACAGTTTAACTATGGTTTCAGCAAGCTACTGTTGCCTCTTATCATCAGGAGAGTCGTGTCACTGTCTTCGTCTTTTGCATGGGGAGGGGTAGGTAACAATTATTGTTAAATTTCGGAGATGACAGTGTATTTGGTTATATTAGATAAAGATCCTAAAAACCGCCAGATCTTCGTCATTGCTGCTCAGTTGAAATTTTCTTATAATGTTTGCAATTCAAATAACACCAATGGGGTAATATGAAGTTTTGATCATCGAGGCTTTACGAGTATCAGGTAGCAAGTGTATCATAAAATATAAGGAATTGTAGAACGTTTTTGGCTTCGAAGGAAATGTTGGCTAATGTTACTCCCATACTCGTATCTTTTCTACTACTGAGGCAACTACACTATTTGGCAAGGAGTTTATAAGATTATTTATAAAACACGAAGATACTCTTCTAGATATATATATACGAGATCTAGGATCGTATTAGCCAAGTTACGCAATGCGACCTGAATTACAATATCCTAACATTTGATTACCGAATAACCTGACATTTAATATCGTTATTAATAAATATAAATTATATTTTTCATAATGTCAACCTTATCTTGGACTATTCTTGCTTTCACCCATTCGTTTTCGTCGCTGGTCTCTAATGAAACGAGGTCCATACATCGTTGTCTGCAGTAATTTCTTGCACTTAGCCAGTCCTCTTCTACACCTCGAAGAGCAGGATCTCGCCATGAGAAGAAGTATCCTTTATCTGTTGATGAAACATTTCGTGCTATATTTGAATGCTTAAAAAACATTCTATTTATAATAACACTAACGGCCCGCCCTGGCTTCACACGGATATGAATAAAAACCGCATCAAAATCCGTTACGCAGTTTTAAAGATTTAAGGATACAAAGGGACAGAGTAAGCGACTTTGTTTTATACTACTCGTATGTAGTAAAGAGCATTTTCATTGTGTAAAAATTTAAACTAAAAATAAAATTTGTAAATAATGGATAGGTATTCTACACCTATTAAATTATGAATAGAAACAATCTGATTAACATGTACAATATGTTCACGCCCATATCCTCAAAGAGGTGGGCAGAGGCACAAGAAGGGCACCCACGACAAACTGAAGACACTAAGTTCTATAATGTGATAGGTAGCAAACCTATTGCCAAACGGGCACATATCCAAGGATTAGAATTAGAAAATTTTAAATTTAGAGTATTCTATATCTGTGTCAAAAGCGGTTTTGCACTGCGTTAGAAAACTAACAGATGTGGTAGATATATATCAGTTGAATGATGGATTTCTAATAGGATATAGCTATTTTTTTCTTTTCTTGAGGAAGACAAAACCGACAAACCAGTTTGTCGAGGTCAATATTGATTTTAGTCAAATCAAGAGATACAGCTAAAAAAGAAATATGGAGAGAAACTTTTACGTAATAAAATAAAAGAATTTGTAATTCCGTACTTTTCCACTGTTTATTTTTGTTGTTGACTTTTTTTATTTAATTAATAATTTTTATAAATGAAATAATAACTTAAATAAAAAGTAAAACAACGAAAATGTCAATCAAATTAAAAAAAATGTTATAAATGTAGAAATATTTTATTACTTTGTTAATATAGAAAAACAAAAAAAAGAGCCGCCCGAACAGGGACTTGAACCCTGGACCCTTGGATTAAAAGTCCAATGCTCTACCGACTGAGCTATCCGGGCATGAATAAGGAGCTCGAATTACGCAATCAGTTTAAATTAATACGTTATCAAAGAACTATTTTTAAATACGAGTCGATCTATGTTTCTTTTTATACCCTTTTATCCTATTTCACAAAGAACGCTAATGATTTTATATTTTCCTTCGTCGGTACTTGGTAAAACTTCAAAATATTCATATTTTTAAAGAAAGAAACACTTGTACTGTTTTCCTTATCACTTTTAATTATATTATATTTATACAGCATTATCATGCTGATGATTTAAAGCTTATAATTTAGCTCAGGGTTAAGTTAGCCCTGATAGTGCTGTATAAGCGAAACCGGTAGGCTGTTAATTACAAAGTAATAAATTATAAGTGATAAGTAAAACAGTAAGTTTCTTTAAAAGTAATGATTTTATCTACATTTATAACATATAATTTTTAGATAACTTTTTTATATTAAAATGATTTTAAAAGTTAACCATTTGCGATTTTAATTTTCGTAAATTTGTAACTGTAATGAAACTGCACACTTCCTTTAGGAAAATCAATTTTTATGTTTGTTATGCTCTGTGTAGAACTTATATTAAATTTTTTTTAATACAAAGTCTTTGATAGTGATCTCTTCAGTGGTCTATAAGTAGGTCCAGTGTTGGCTTGACCATACGAGGACCTCCGGATCACAAAAATGTAGTTATTCAATTTTGTGATAAAACAACGTTGCCCGGGATTGGATACATGCCCCGTTGGTGATTGGTTTGCCAATTGCCACCTATAACAGAGTGGGACTTATGTGGTCGGGTAAAGAGAGAGACGTCTACGTCTTCGCGGATGCGGGCTTGGAAATACTTCCTTATTTACTCTATAATACATTTATTTATATTTAGGTAGGTAACTACATTGACGAACCTATAATCTTTCTATAGTATCTGTGACGTAGCGTGTTGATAATTTTATCTTTACCTACTTATTTTCGACTAGTTGACGTCTGTTGCCGCGGCCTCAATTACATTCTTTGACTCACCCACGGGAACCCGATACCCGATGAGATATCGCAACATAAAGTAGCATATACCCTTCTACAAGGCCTATGATTAACTTTATTAAAACCTGTTTAGTATTTTGGCATGAAAACGGAATATGCATTATACATACGTGCTTTAGCATTTACAAGTACTATATAAGTATAATAGCGGCTGGCCCCGACTTCGCACGGCTATGAAATATACATATAAACCTTCCTCTTCAATCACTTTATCTATTAAAAAACCGCATCAAAATCCGTTACGTAGTTTTAAATATTTAAGCATACAAACATAGGGACATAGGGACAGAGGAAGCGACTTTGTTTTATATTATGTATTTAATTTAAATGTCATCTCTACCAATTTTTTTTCAACACGAAGTTTTAAGTTAATATTTGATGCGTGTAATAAATACTATTTATTTTCTATTTGAACAATTGATATTATAATTAAACAACCGTCTCAGGGCAAAGTCTATGAACCGAGATAAGAGTTAACTTCTTTGAAAACTTAGCTGTAATTGCAAAGATCAATATTTGTTATTTCTGATTGTTAATAGACATATACTCGTACTTAGATAAACACAAAATGCTTTTTCCGGTATGTTCGTAAGTATGTACAACCATCATCATTTAATCATTTTATATCATTATTATTAAAAATCTATATCATTTAACAGTTTATTTGTGTTTTTTTTTTCAAAAACTATGTAACTTGAAGTTAAGTCAAGTGGTTCAAACAGTATAGAATATTTCTGAACCGATTTTAATTTTAATTTTATTTTATATTTTAATTGGTACTCCCATCACCTCCTCCCAAGTACTCAAATTCTGAAGATAAAATCTCAAGGGAAATCTTTTGTACCTGGATCATTTAATTTTTTTGTACTTGGATGATTTATTTACTGGATTCAAAGTCAGTTTTTTTGTAGTCTTACTGCATTTAATTTTTTTTTCAAATGTTTAGTAATTATAATAGTATATATTAAATATTTATATACTTATTAGAAAAGAGTAGGTAAATGAGTTTTTACATTATAGACATCCATTGTATTGACAGTAAAACTGCAAAAGAGTGAATTCCGTACATGGAAGATATTAAAAAAAATAGGTGCAGACGACTCAAAAGGGGCAGCATAACATACTTATTGTACCCATTCTTTGCATTTTAAGAGTTTTTGACCATTTTTTGATCCTCGGGATTTTAAAAGACACTTAGTCCCACTAGTGTCTTCGGCTAGTCGTGACGTGCCCTGGTTGTACCTTGGTCTACCTCTTGGGGAATAAGAGCGTCAAGACATTTTATTTACTTTTTAAAAAAATAGGGAATTTAAACTAAGCACTAACGATTTCAAGGCTGGGTCACTAACCCTTTACTGTCAAAGCATGTCTTCGTTATCATAAAATAACCGGAAGATGAACGCTATAAAGCTAAGTCATAAAAGATCAGCCGAGTGCGAGTTAAAATCATTCGTTGAGTGTTCCGTAGTAATCATTTAAGGGGCCATATACGCTAAAATACGTTAGCAGTTTACTGTTTTTATCATACAAAGCAATCATGGATCTTGCTGACAAAAATCGCCTCTGTGGTCGAGCGGTCTGGGTGTTGGACTTGACTGCATGAGGTCTCGGGTTCGAATCCCGGGTCGGCCAACAAAATAAAATTGGATTTTTCCAATTTTCTTATAAAAAAAAATGTTGGTCGGGATTGGAAACGTGCCCGGTTGGCGATAGGCTTGCCACCTATCACATTATGGGATTTAGTATCTTCGGCTAGTCGTGGGTGCCCTGGTTGTGCCTCTGCCTACCTCTTCGGGGATATGGGCGTAAAGATACTTTTTTATTTTTTTTTGCTGACAAAAATACACAAGATTAACATGAATATGCTTTACTAGACTAGTGTTTCCAAAACACGATTCATTTCACTTTGCTCGATAGAAAAAAATCAAAAAGTTAACCCTTTTTTGAAAGCTTTTGCTTTTTTGCTTTCTGTCTACTTCAATTGTGAAAATATCGACACCAGATTTAACATAAACCTAGATAAGTACTATACCTAAAAGATAAGGTTTTCAGTTTTTATACTTTTTTTCAAATTACTTTTAAAGTGTCAAAAATAGTGATTTGTCGCTTAAGGCGTTTACTTTAGAGTGCCATTGTTCATAGTAATCATGGAACGGGGGAGCGCGGTGATTGCCTCTTCTGGCTGACTGAGTATGGGGCCTTAAACGAAATTATATACGTATACATACGTTTTTTTAACAACCTCGCGGTTTTTACAGCTTCACAGAGCTTCGTGGGCCGAGCAGAGTGCTCAGCCCGAGACATCGTTATTTAGATGGATTGGACTGTTCCCTACAACGTCAGCAACAAGGACTGTCTCCTGAGAGACCGTACCTCAACTTAGTGCTGCGGTCTGGTTACTGGGTGGACTTGATGGAGGAATAGTGGCGGCTCGTCGCTCGGCGTTTAGCGCCGGACGCCAGAGAGGTCTTCGTCGCTGAGACCGGCGGCGACGGTGTAGTGTAGTGTCTTGTGAGTTAGTTTTGCTTGGATTGGGAGGGAGGCTCGCGTTTGCCGAGGTTATTGTATCCATAGAATCCGATAGGAAGTGACGGGTATACGTACGTCAATATGCATAGTTAGGTATAGATCGCCCGTGTGCAAGTTGAAATCATTTGTTAAGTGTTCCGAAGTAATTTAAATGAAAATGTATACGTATTCGTACGTAAATATACATTATAGATCAGTCTTGTGATAGTTAATCTTTCGTTGAGTATTCCGTAGTAATAATTTGAGCGACAATACGTAGTTATAATAAAATAGTAATAGAACTAAGTACGACATGGAATATCTTATTATAAAAATCAATTGCTGTTCGTTTGTCTCGCTTGAACTCAAGAATTGCTCAAACCGATTTGGCTAATTTTGATTTTAAATTATTAGATTAAAAAAAGAAGATTTAAAAGATAATTAAAAAACGTTTTTAATTTTTTATTTATGTTTACGGATCGCTAATAAAAGTCAGGAATCTACATTTTAAGTTTCTTTTACAATATAATATGATCAAGTTACAAATACAGGTCAGATTACAAATTCCTCTGTCGCTTTCCGGAAATACTGTAGGTAAAGTCTCCGAAAAGACAAAGCGGGTACAGTAGTAACTATTTAAATTATGCACTTCGGCTATATTCGTCAAGCTTCGGATATCCGAATTTATTTTAAAGATTTTTTAAAATTTATTTATATTTATTTAGAGTTGTTATTACACATAATTAATCATCACAATCATCATCATTATTCTACTGCTATTTTTCGGTTGTTTCTGACGTCAAATCCTTTGTTATTCTCACGTTAGCATCCTTATTTTAATAGGATGTAGGCTAAAACTTATTCAATAGATGTATCGAAAAAGCCTGGGCTGAAAAAGCTGCTGGAAGACGGAACCTGTGACAAGCATAATATATAGATAAGACTTACTGTCGGTATATCTTTCGTGGATGACACGTTGGACACATTGCGAGGGTACTGGAGGCTCCAGGATACGACCATTTGGGAACTGGGCACGAACTGCCGCTAACACTGACAGTATTATTAAATATTTCATGTTTCTGGTTACTCTGTAAACAAAATATACGTAATTATTGTACCTATACTGTAAAATTTGTTAACTGGATCTGGATTGTGTCAAGAATTCATATATAATTGTGACTAAGACAAGGAAAAATTTTATAAAAGTATCTTCACGCCCATATCCCCGAAGAGGTAGGCAGAGGCACAACCAGGGCACCCACGGCTAGCCGAAGATACTAAGTCCCATAATGTGATAGGTGGCAAGCCTATCGCCAACCGGGCACATTTCCAATCCCGACCAACATTTTTTTTATTAGAAAATTGGAAAAATCCAATTTTCTTTTTGTTGGCCGACCCGGGATTCAAACCCGAGACCTCATGCAGTTAAGTCCAAAACCCAGACCGCTAGACCACATAGGCGAAAAATGATATACTCGTAGAGCCAAAAAGAGTTGTTCAGAACTCTTCAACTTACTTAAATAGAAGAATAATCGTCCCTGTGGTCTAGTGGTCCGACGTCGGACTTGACTTATACAGAAAAATATAAGATAAAAAAAAATAAAAGAAAATATATATTTTCTAACCGCCGCTAAAAACCGCGTTGCTCGTGATAATATGTGCCCGGTTGGCGATAGGCTTTCCACCTAATACATTGTGGGACTTAGTGTCTTCGGCTAGTCGTGGGTTCCTTGGTTGTGCCTCTACCCACTCCTTCCGGGATATGGGCGTCAAGATACATTTTTAAACTAACTAATCATTTTAATCCTAGTTTTTCGAATAGTATTCTAGAAAAAAAGTCAGACATATTTCCAAATAAAAAGCCTGTTATCCAATTTTCTTGTTGTCTTGTTAATAAATAAAGACTAATGGAAGCTAGGTAAATATTATAGGCTATGTAAGTGTAAAAAAGACTTTAATACAAGGTTATACCTTAAAGTACATTAGTCCATGTTTATTATAAGATGGTTAAAGTCAACCAAACCAAAGATGATCCATACTTATAAAATAGCATGTCCTGACTGACTGATTCATCATCGCCGAGCAAAAACTGTTAGAGTTACAGCCATGAAATTTGGTAAGTAGGTTCGATTTATTGAGCAGACACCCACTAAAGACGGAATTTCGAAAATTTTTCCACTAAGGGGTTGAAATGGGGATAAAAGTTTGTAGGGAAGACCGCCATTTTTTACGTTACAAACATGAAACTATTTTTGGGCTACTTATTAAAAATGGGTAGATAAATATTTAAGCGTTTCTGGAAACTCTACCCCTGAGGGGTTGAAAGTTTGTATCAATTCATTATTAATAAATCAGTAAGTATATTAACTGCCACGCGAGCAAAGCCGCGGGTAACAGCTAGTCTTTAAAAAGTTCCAACCTATAAAACTCACGCAGGTATTTAAAAAGATAACATGATAAGCTATCTAACTTTGAATATTTTAACAAAGTTGCTTGTTGCGTATAAGAATGTTACAGACTATACATTTTAAGCGATAAAACTTAAGCAAATATAAATAAATATTATGAAATAGCTTCACGTCCTACATCCATTTATGTTTGGTGCTACTAGTATACCTATACATGGTCAAGAACAAGTAGAGTGACATCGTCGATTGTGGAATCACTAATAAATTCTATTCTTGCTTGCAGTTAGTTCTACTACAAAGTGGAGCCTGCAACAACTCGCCATGCGCAAAACTTCATATTATATGCTTGCCACAAAATTGTTAGTGCTCTCCATTGTCATACTCTGGAGGATATAACAGCAGATGGGAATTTTAAGAATGTGCATATTGCACCGTGGTGAATAAAGAACGTTTTGTGAAGCGATTTTTTTAAAATAATTCTAGCTAATGTGTACATGTGTTATAGATCTTTTTTATGATAATGGAAGGCAAACAAGCAGACAGATTTCCTGATGGTAAGAAATTCACGCTGCCTAGAGACACCAAAAGTGATAATGGTGCGTTGCTAACCTGAGACCGGGATGTTAGGCCTCGAGCAAAAGTAAGTTTACCAGCTACCTTACCCTCCGAAATGGAATATGTCAACAGCAAGTATTGGACATTATGGTGGCAGGAATAGGTAAGACGATGGTACCAATCCGGAAGAGTCGCTGCGAAACTCTACCCAGTAGGATGTCACGGTGTTAGTGACGGTAAGCCTATTCTCGCCTTTTACGAGCTGCCTGGTAGGAAGGCAGATGGTCTATTCTGCAAAGCAGCCCGGACCAACACGGGGCAAATTATCTAAACTATTGAAAATCACATATAAGTAAAGAGTTTGTAAAAATTAACTTCTTAGTAACCAAATTATCATTGCCAGTTATGTCGCATATTCTATTATGGTATACATTGTAGGCGGTAGTCTCAAATCGAAACAGTCGTCGTAAAACTCTTCTATTCACAGTTTTGGTAAAAAAAAATACGTTTCTGCAGCTTTACTGCATTTAAATTATTTTTGTTGTTTTCTACAAAATGTCTTAATCATTTTCTTACATACAAAAGAATTAAACGCGTTAAAACAATAACATGATTTATTTGTGTTTAAAAAGAACATTTTTATACATCGAAATATAATTTAATTAATTTATAAAACAGCCAAATTTGTAAAAGGAAGATGTTTTAGGAAGATTCCTAAAATTTCTATTCATTACTATTTTACAACTTTTTAATAATCACTTCTAAGTAATTATTCTGAGCATTAATATTTGTTCTGTAATTTTTTTCTACTTTTACCTCTTTATAAATACTTGGCTTTACTAATCGAACATACTTATAGTATAAATATAATTATTTTCATAATATTTAAATGTATAAATTTAGATATATCTAAGCCTGTTTTGGGACTTTCATATAAAGCCTCGTTTTATTAAAATCGGTCCTATCTTACTTTTAAAGCAGCAGGTGAAAGCTTAAGCTATTCAAAACGAATTTTGATTTTCAGTTAGTCTATGGTGGATAGTTAGATTTCCGGTTTTTTTTATCTGCGTCACTTTAAAGAGTACGTAGTATATGAGTGCATTATTTAACATCGTTGTAAAAATAGCGTTACAAGGTCCGTGTAAAGTTCAAGGTACTGTGCTGTAATAGATAAAAAACTCCTAGGTAATTTTAAACTTCGTCTGTCCCAGTTTTTTGTATAGTCCCCGATGTGCGCATCTATTTAACCGACTCCAAAAAAAGAGTAGGTAATCAATTCGACTACATATACTTTTTTTTATTTTATTTTAAATTTGTTACGCGATTACTCGGCCAATACTCAACCGATTTTGATGGTTCTTTTTCAGAAAGGTAGGTTCGAGATAGTCCCATATTAATTTTATTGTAATCCGACTGGTGGTTTTTGAGTTATACCAGAGATTAATAATATTGTCTTTGGTTATACTTAATAGTGTACAAATTTTCGCTTCAGATAAAATGTATGTACGATTAAATCGCAACCTGGCAACTAATGGAACTCTTGGAGCCTTATTTGTTATACTAGCCTACAAGATTTAATAGCGCGGTGTTACTCTTTTTGTAATAGAAGACAAATCAGATTCCACTTGATAGACTATTGAAGAACATGCCAAGAATAAGAAAAAAATGATCTAAAGGCCCAGTAGCTTTTATGTGATACAAAAAAATCGGATAAGAATGGCAGAGACACAATGTTGCATTTAACATTATCCCGGTAACATATCCCAAGAATATAGACACCTCTCGTATAATTCTTAACAACTATAATAAGTAAATATAAACATTCAATTATTGATTCACTATATTATACAAATGTTTACCGATATTATTCTTCAATTGTCTTTAAAAGGTAAGACGCCTTTTTTAAGATTTTGGCTGTATTTAGGCCAAGGAAATTATTTTATTATTAATACACGTAAAAAAGTGCCTTCACACCACTATCCTTGAAGAGGTACAAGGTGCAACCAAAACATCCTTGATTAAGTCCTACAATGCACATCTATCGGCAACCGAACAACAACAAACCCGGGACTTCATGAAGTAAAATCCAACACCGTGTCACTAAACTTAAGGGGCCATTACATAGGTAAAGGTAATTAATTTAATTTGAAGAAAAACAGTATACGTATATAGTAACACAATTTTGGAATTAAATGATAAATAATTATCCAATCAAATATGTATTTATTTTGTAATATTAATGGCTTGAGACGACTACGTCCTCATTTATCTCAATGGTTACATGTTTCGAAATGTCACATTATGAAGTTTATAAACACTTTCCATAAAATCTCTCAGAAAGATTATGTAACTGGAAGACCGGTTCCAGGGCGAAAGTGTCCTTGCCCCTCAGCCTAGTTCGTTCCACCCGATGTCTCCAAAGAGGTCAGATATTTACGTAATAAAAAGATGATGTATGTTTACACTTATAGAAATATTTAATTAATAAATGTGAAAGATGTTGGGGATATTTAAATTTCAATGTATTTAGACGTTTAAGTATTTGGTTGAGTGTTTGATATTTTATTACAATTCAACATTTAAATAGATCGGTAAGAAATTTAATGCTCGTTTACATGTAATACTATAATGAAGAAATACTACTACTATATTTTAAATACTTAATTTAATTAGTTGCCTTAATTATTTATGTTAAGTGTAAACTGATCTTGAGATTATGTTGTCATGTCTGAATTTCAGATAACTTAAAATAATAAAAAAAAAATTAAAGGTTTTTAATATATTTCTACTGGTAAATGTAAAGGTGTAAATAAGGAACTATTTGCAAATTGTTTTTGAATTTATTCTCTCTAGAACAGTTCATGTTAATAGAGAGCATTTATAGAGTTTAGTAGGTACAGATGCAGAAATAAGTAAGATTTTAGCCGTCTTATTTATAAACATGGACTAAGGTACTCCAATGTTCAACCTAGTATTACAGTTTTTATTACAATGTGATACAGACTATAATGTCAACTTAATTTCACTTCTACGTTAGTCCATGTTTTTTAACAGGACGGGGGGACTTTAACGCAAATCTTGACGAACGAATTAAATAAAAACACTTTGCTTCTAACAAAAAATATCGTTTTTCCAATATACAGCATATTACTTTTGGGGCAAACATATTTAATTTGCTAAATTTCTGAGTCAATCTGACTTCATATTTTTTTCATATAATAGGATGCTGATAGCAATAGTGTGTCAATTCATAAAAAAGTCAAATTAACTACTACTACTATAAACTATTCATCTATTCTAAAAGTATTCATATGTTGAAACATTAAAAAAAGAGTCAAGTTATTTGTAATTTTGAATGATATGCATTAAAAAAGGATGAGAAAAATGTGTTTTGTCTTACACAATTTTTGAAAAAAATTTACTTTTTGTACCTTGACACACTGTTGCTTATCACTAAAGACCGGATTATATGCAACATAAAAAGCTTGAAATATGCATGCAAATATGCATGAAAAATGCTTGAAATATGCACAAAAACTAAGAAAGACTGACAGAATATGCAACATTAAATGAGTATTTTTTTTATTTTGTGTATATTATTCCTTTAGGTTTAAGTTTATTGTTAGTAAAAACTTGTTTTAAGTTGTACTTTATTAAGTATGTATCTTTATAATTTATTATTTTTTAGTAAAATGTTTTTTTTTTATTATAAAATCAGCATACATTTAGTAAACTATAAATTGATAGACGACAATTGATACAGTAACATGTAATATTACTTAATATTTTTGTAAATATTAACAATCAAGTATTGTTCTATAAAATTCGATTCTTCTTAATTATTAATTTTTTCTTCGATAATTCAAAATACTTTTATAGGTCGAAAAGGATCGCTGCACATCTGGGGTAACTGGGCAGAATTTGAACTTGGGTGCTTTGTTAGCGCTTATATTTTCTTTAATTTCCGCCGGCAATTGAATGCAATAACATGCATAAAAAATGGAAGGAAAGAGTAGTGCCGCTTACCGCACTTTACAGCGCGAATATCTTTTGTCTCTTTCATTTTATTATCGTACCAAAACGAAAGATGCGCGGCTGCTGAATGTGCTGCGTTCGAAAAATACTGTAAATTATATCGATAATACGCATTATCACTAGATCTTAGGAAAAATATGATATTAGCGTTGAAAATGGCTTAAATATGCAAATGCATATGCAAATATGCAATTGCATATTATCCGGTCCCTAGTTATCACCATCCATTATTTATATATAGTTCAGAGACGTAGACAACATTAAAACAGAAATGATTTTAATTGACCATTACATCTCCAAAATCGGGGTGTTTGTATGAAAAGAATAACGAAAGCAGAGGAGGCTCTGTAGGGTTCGTAGCATTTGACACTCTCTGCCTAAGCGCAAGAGTCTTGGCGTGAAGATATGTGTGTGTACTCAGTATCGTATAGGTGGTTTTGTGACGAACGTAGATAATAATAAAAACTGTCACAAGATTGGAACGAATTTTTTTTATTATGACTAACGCTTTTACTTAATAATAAATAAATAATAAATAGATATCCCTGGACAACAATTTTACACGAATTATATCTAACCCCAAAGTAAGCAAATTATGTGCTTGTGTTATGGGTCGTATCAAGTCAACGATATAATACATATAAATACTTATATAGATACCAGAATAAATTTAATAAACACCCAGACCCGGAAATGTGGACATCTAAATGTTCATCACACAAATGCCTGCCCCCGTCGGGAATCGAACCCGAGCCTCGCGGTTGGTCGGTGTAGTTAGGCGTGCACGCTAGCCACTCGACCAACGAGGCGGTCATACATTCATTTGAAAGCATACAAGTTCCCAGTTCCCAGACTATTAAGATAAACTGGCCCATAAAAAACCCATTTATTATATGGAATCCAATATCAAATGATTTCTAAAAGACATTGTAATTTGTGTTAGATTAAAAACGTTAATTATAGAAATATTAACATTTTGAATTTATATCTATCTAACATATCTATTTACCCCAACGGAGATATGTTAGGGTATAGTTTATGTGTGGTGATTGGATACTTAAGAATTTAGGATATTATTATTTATCTATATCTAAACAGATTCCCGCAGGAGAGCTAACTAGTAGTCTTAAGAACGCTTTATGATCGTCTGTACTGTTCCTTATACATTAACCGTCTTATTTATAAACATGGACTAACGAAGGAGTAAAATTAAATGATATTACAGTCTGTATCACATTTTAACAAAACTAATACCAGGTTAAACCTTGGCGTACTTTATTTATTAATATGACGGTTAAGGTTACAGCATCTCAGGTTCTTCGAATGAATAATAATATAATTTGTGTTATAAAAAAAACTTGAATTAAACAAAGATAAACATAACATTTTGGATTTAAATCTATCTGTCATATATATTTACATACATGCTTAGGTGGTGCGATAATAAGAGACAATAAACAATTCCATGGAACTGAATAATTGAGAAATACTAATATAGAAAATTTGAGCAAATTTCGTATATTTGTTGACGCCGATTATGATAATCTTAAACTTCAAAATTTTCTATGAACTCTCGACAAAACTTATATGTGATGTAGCAAAGAATAATCTTATTTATGTGAGCTTTAACAAATCGCCTTAAAATCGAACGATCCGTTTAAAATATATGATGCCACAGGCAAACACACACAGACAAGTCGAACGTACAACACCGTTCTTTTCTGTAGAGATTATTTGAACTAAGCCTTATCAGTTTAAGGGGACCTTACATAACAAGTAACTAATGAGCTCAGCGTAGTAATTACTCATGAACTTAAGGCTTAAGTGTAAAGTACATTTAATTATGTAACAATGTACTTAAGTTGATTCATTTTAATTTTCTATAAGTTAACATTATATTATAAAAGTGTATTACATGGCAATTTGTTTCAAAACCGAATAAAATTATATTTTGTCTACTTATTATTATTATTATCACCAAATTGAGGCCCAAATAAATTATCAATATATTACATGATAAAGAAACATAATATTTGGATCATAATATTCAAATACTTTTATATGTGATTTATTTATTTAATCTTATTATTTCATTACAATGCATATAATTCCGTAGCTTCGAGCTTCATACGTTCTACACTCTCCCAATACCTACCACTCAACTTTTTTTTTTAAAAACTTAAATCTTAATCTATTTTGTTCTTGTATTCTAGTTTGCGTGAAAAGATGGTAAAACCGAAATTAGAATAATTTTTTTCGGAGATTTATTAATCGTAACAAATTCGAAAAAGCAATACTTTTAAACTTAAATGTTAAATTTTACCAATAAAAACTTTTTGAAATGAATTAAAACAATTAAAATAAACTTTAAAAGTGACCAAGCCATGTTTAATTTTTTTTTGTAAAATCTAATATTATTGTCAGAATTATAGGTAGGCACGGATAAAAAAAATTTACATTGTGTGCAAATTTAAAATCGCTTATTAATAAGCTACTACGCTTATTACTTATTACTAAGCTTATTAATAAGCTAATACAGCTACTTATTAATAACAATATTATAAAATAATAATATTTGATACTTAATACGGGGTAAGAAAATCAAATAATGTAGTTTTTAAAAAAATCATGTATTTTTATTTATGTAATAAGAAAACACATTCAAAAAATTTACCAACTTCGCAGAAAAAACGTATTTTTTTTAAATAAAAAATTTGTATTAAGAAAATTCCTATGTTTTACTATACTATGTCAAAGTACCTAAAGTATAAGCAAATGTAAGTAATACGTATATAAAGACTCACATTGCGATATGTCCGTCTGTCCGCTGATTCCGGCACTACTGATGCGCGAGAGTGGTGTCAGCGTTATATATGGAGGAAGCGTTCGTTTAATCTAAGCACCCTCCGGGGTTGGTT
>NJDD01008723.1:0-36278 GCA_002245505.1 Calephelis nemesis
AAATACCACTTGTATGGTTCATGTGAATAAAGAATATTCTGATTCTGATTCTGTGTGTCAAATAATGTCATAAAAATAAAAAATAATTTTAATGAACTAGTCATTATATTAAATCATCATCAGAATCTAATAAATCAGATTTGTGAACACCTATTGACCTCAATATGTTACTAGATGGTCCAGATGACCCTTCTTCTTTAATACTTTGAACTAAATTATTTAATATAGCTGTATCATTGTCATGGTCACCGTCAGGGACTTTTTGTAACTTTGTAGACAACTCTTGATCCATAAATTTGGTTACTTTTTGCAGATTCTTTTCAAAGTCTTCTTCTATCTCATCACTTAAGTCGCTGATATTCCCTGCATCATTAGAAGATATTATACTTAGCATTTTCTCTATGCTGTTAACAAATTGATCACTATCAAAATCAATTTCATTATCATTGCCAATATTATCTTCTCTTCTTTCAATTCCTTCAAAATCAGATTCATGTTTAAGAAAATTTGATAACTGTGATGTGATAGCTTGAGGTGTATCCATATCGCATTTTACCTTAGTGCTTCTTCCATAGTTTTTATTTAAAAATTCATTCAACTCTTCTGGGTTGATATTTAACCAATCATCATTCTGAACCATGGGCACATCAATTTCACTTTTTTCTAATAGTTTATATTTTAATACTTTAAACTCTGGAGTTTCTCTTAACTGATAAATTAGATTAGAAACATAAGAACTAATTGGACATTCTATATTTAAAAAATATTCATTTGCTTTATTTAACAACTCTTTATAATCTTTAGATCCCTCTAAGTTGCATTTGAAATAACCATTCTTAGTTAGACTATTGATAAACTTTTTATAATCAGGTGATAGAAAAATATTCTTTGTTGATGACTTCATTATTATTTCATATGCACATGATAATTTAAGGCCTAATTTACTCATTTTATCTGGAATATTCTTAAGTGTATTTAATTTAATATCTTGAGAGTGTACAAGCATGGCATATAGACATTTTGTGAATTTTATTTCAGTGGTCACTAATTCCTTAAAATCTAGGTTTTTACAATGTCTTAAGTCAAGAGCATCAATGCTGCAATATGTAGTAACCAGATGAGCTATAATAGAAGGCTTTAAAGTCAATATTGTAGCTATGTCAACAGGTACTCTTACAATGGCTGTGTGACTAAGATCATTGATTTTTTGAGGATAGTTACCAATTCTTTCTAAAATAGCTCTCTGTATTTCATCAGCAGCTTTAGTTTCTTCAGGTTTTTGAGAAATTATATCAATTGCTTCATTTAATGTAAAGTCTGAATCTAGTGGGAAGATAGTCGGGGCTATAATGTGAATTTGACCTTTGTAAATAAACACCTGGAAAAATAATGTTTTTTAATTGTTTTCTCAACTTTATGTTCTCACCTTCATTCACATTTATTTTATGAATAGAAAATAACACTAATTCTGGCCCATAACTATGATGCAAAATTTAAAGGTTAAGTTCCAGAACTGTTTAATTGATTTTTTCAAAAAATAGTTAATGGTATTGTTGGATTCAGAATGAACTAATCTATCTAATGCCCTATAATTCAAAATGCCAAGAATAGCGTTATATCTCGAGATATTCAGTCTTAAAACGGTTTAACAGTCACAGATGTCGAGATCGCTAGTGCCAAAAATATTGAATATTAATTAAACTAACATAAAATATTATAATTATCTCAGTTCTAATATAAAAATGGATTATATTGCCAAAAACTCTTTTTACTTTAACAAGCGCCATATTTGAGGTGTTTTTTTTAGTAGAATTGAAAATAATGCTCCCAATGTTTAAAATGTTATTTGCCTCAAATCACGTATTTGTTAGTTAAACCATTATCAAACTCAACCCTTCAATTGTGGTTACCTATGAATTAAGATAAGAAAATAATTGAAATAAGAAAATATTAAGTATTTGAGAATAATTTAAAAAAAATGTGAAATTAAGCCATGAAAAATGTAAATACTTTAAAAATATTTTAACATACTCTATTGGATGAAGTATCTGGATTTGCCCATGAGGGAAGGTGGTCTGCAGCTTCAATAAGTAAAAATTCTCCATCATTGTCCTCAACTTGAACAATTATATCTTTAAAGCATTTAGTGATTTCTAATACAAGATAAACAATAAACCACTCATCTTCAATGTTGTCACCAAAACAAGTTGTACTGGTTAAACACGAAGGTGCATCTGTAAAAGTATAAGTTCCTTAAGCAAAATCCAATAAATGAACAAAATATCTTAGATTATAAAAACATGCTAAGTATTACTACATTTATGCTAATTGACTCTGCAAAAGCTGTTTTGCCATGGTGTTGCCCAGCAGAATGGTTTTTTTTTTATTTAAGAACAATTAACTTACCTACCAAATTTACAAAATCGTTAAAATCAGTCTGACCATTTTGAAGGATAGCAATTACAGTCACCAATTTGAGATTTTCAACTACAACTCACATATTTAAATTCACTTTTATCATATTTAATACTGACGGGACCTACATGAGTTATTCAGTGTCAAAATATATCTGATACAACAGAAACCACCACAACCACAAACTCAAGCATTGAAGGTTGTCTACATGTCATAGCCTAGTTAATATTTTACATCTAATTCATAAGAGCGAGAAACATTGAGACATTTTAGAAAATTCTTTGTGCAGCAATAGACAGCAAAGGGATTTTAAGTAACTATAGTTATAACTTATAATGAAAGATAAAATAATGTTTTCCTAATTCAGAATACCTTTCCTTGTAGCGTCGAATATTGGTAAGATTACTTTAAATTCGTCTCTGTGCCAAATGTAGTCTTTGGTTAATTTTGATATTAATTTATTAATTGAACTACACGCTTCATTCCAGTCTACATCGTAAAGATGATTATTGAAATAAAAAGAACATTGAATAGTATCTTCATATTTATTATTTCTAATGTTTTGCATTATTCTAAATACCAGAATGATACAGGTTTATTATTATACTCTGGAATAAACTCAGAACCACTCTTAAGTGAGAACAATGTTGTTGAAATGTTGACACTATCGAAACAACACTCAAAATTATTGATAAGTATATTTCATTAATGTCTGATGAGCAGCTAAAACGTTTAAGCTAAAACTAGAAATCACCTTCAATCACTAGAAACAATATTTTTAGCAATTGTTGAATTAAAATTAAAACCAAAATTGAAACCTTGAAATTTGGGTTGAAAATGTGACAGAACTAGTGATTCGAAAAATATGGATTTAGGTAGCATCGATATTTTCGGTTAGAAACTAATGGCTGATTACACATAATGAAAACCGAGTTCACATAGTAAAACTGAGTACTGTTAACGAGTTCAATTATCGATTGTAATTCCACTTCGCACGGAATGATCTCCGCCAAAAATGCCAAGTTCCAGTACTTTTTGATTGATATAAATATTCAAAACATCCAATTGACTGAATCATATTTTTACCTGCGATTATTATTTTGCCCAAAGTTCCCCAAACAATGCACTGCAAACAACCTAATAAATAACATTGCTAATAAGCTAATACATAAAACTGATTAAGCTAATTAACGCCAGTACTCATAAACAAAACTATCAGGACTCATAGTGAACACGAACGCATAGGGACAGTCAAACCTGTTCATAAACGATACCTGAGTGAATTCCACCACTATGCGTTTGTCAAAATTGACGCATAGCTAAACAGTTACATAATTTAAGAAACGCATAGCATCAAGTTGTTTGTGTAAAGTTAAAATTTTAAAACTCTATGTAACAATTGTAACTTAATAATTAACGTGAACAAAAAGTAACACATAAGAATGATTTATAGCAGTCAGGAAGAGTTTAATAAATATATTAATAAAAAAATAAATGAACGATGAATAATATACATTAAAAAAACAAACGTGATATCCAAAATTCTATAAAAGATACAAATACTTACGTAAATAATAAGGGAAAAAAGTAATTAAGATAAAGATCACTTAATTGCGGCCGTCAATAAAATATATCTCTTGCGAAAGAGTATTTATAATTTATATTCCTTAAAATAGATTATTTCGATTGACATTTTCTATGATTTGACCATTGGCATTGTCAAAACTAGAGTGAAGTACGCTATAATAAACGGACCCATCACAAAACTGATTTCAACACTATGAGCTCTTCTAGCTAAGTAAGTACCTAAGTATTGTTTACGAATTGGTAACTTGACATAGACATGGAACGCATAGCTAAATGTCATACTTCACACAGTGTCGTTTCGTTACTTAGCCAAGTAAGCTTTTTGAATACTTGTGTGAAGATATTTTGTTTAAAGCAAGTATGACGCTTCATATAATTCAGGTGAATTATGAACATAGCAAATTCAATACCTTTTTATATAAACGTTGCGCAAACCTGCACTAAGCATTAAATAATATTCAAAAGTAGCACATGAACGTCGATGGCATTGATGGCTTGCAATTGAAATATTGATTTTTTGGAAACATCGATGTATCGTTGTCCATCCCTACAAAATACAGTTTTTCTAATTAATAGATCTGTGGTAAAGACTAAAGTGTCAACACTCAACTGTCAACAACCAGTTTTTGCCTGAGGTTTTGCAGTATTCTTTTAATTTTCGTGACAGTTTCCAGTTTCCAATTTCCTTCGCTTGTACAAAAAAAGTTAGAATTGATGAACAATGCAAGAAAATAAATAATAAAATATGATAAATGAAAGGGACATGCCGTCACGAATTCTTTTTCATAATTTATGTTAAAAGAAATGGCTATAAATTTGAGAAAGCTATTGTTTAAATATGCAAAGTGTTTAGCAATATCAGTTGTAACAGCGTTTTTCGCTCAAATATTTATATCTATTAGTTTATTTCCTTCGATTCAAGACAATTTGCTCAAAAGAAACACTTATTTGCCTTCAGAAAAAAATGGGTTAGGAGAAATATCTGCAAGAAAATTCATTCCTAACGTGGGAGACGACGAAGATTTACATTCAAAAAATCTAAATAAACCTGTCGTACATTTAAGAGTGGAAGAATTAGATTTTACTCCTGCCTGTGAAGTTAAAAGTAGAGAAGCTATCTCTGCTATTCATCGTGCTAAGTCTCAATACTGTAAAGAGCAGATTGTTAACAAAACTTGCCTAATACAGAGCGGTAATTTTTACCCAAAAAAATTACCTAATTATTGTATTTCTTCTCGCAAAAAATATGGCACACTGCTAGGATGCTACGCAGATGAAAAAAAGCTAAGATTGCTTTCTGGTTTTTATGGAAATTATGTCAACACAAACACACCTGCATTTTGTTTAGCCATTTGTGTTCAAGCTGGATTCCCTTATGCTGGAGTACAGTATGCGTAAGTAGAAATAATAGTAATAGTCAAGAATTTGGAAATAATAAGTATTTCTTATTTATAAAAGTGTATAATTTTAAAGTAGCAGTGCCTACTAACAAAGTAATAATAATATATAATATTTAAATTAAGTCACTTAGCTAATATTATTGTATTGGCAAAGTTCTCCTTAACCATAAATGGTGGGTAAAAGCCATAAAAAAACTTAAACTGTAGGTAGAAAAACTAATATGGCTAAGTGTAGAAGATAATTTTGAGACATGGAGCCTTTTTTTTGCCTAATAAATGTGAAGATTTTGGAAAAACAAAATTAAATCTTATAAGTTTAAAAATGTTTTAAGCTAACTACTTCCCAAACTTAAAACAAGTTGTTTGTCTCAAACTGAGATCTTACGGGGAGCCAATAGATCCTTTCGTCTTTATAACATTCTGTTCCACCATTTCCTTGTCAACAGACAATATTGTTCCTCATAATTTCATATTCCATACTCATTGTTCACTATATTACTCATGAGCTACAAACTTTGTTTCCCGTAAAGTAAATTTTAATAATATCATTTGCTAGCATGACTGTAAGCCGTATTATCACAAGCCATTACATCATTTATCATCCAAATAACGGCATGTGGTTTCCGGGAAGTTTGTTTTGCAGTTTCTTCACCTGACTAGTTAGGGTTGGAAACGGTGGTAGTATACAGTAGATAAAATTAACATTAATCTACCTTTAAAATGATTTGTAATAAATGATAAAGCTTATCAAACATATAGGTACATAAATATATCTATTAAAAATATAAATAAGTGATGTAATTTAAATGTTAAAATGTATATAAATATTTAATGTCTCTTAAATAACTAACTAATAACTAAAGTTAACTAAATATTTGCACACCACAATCTTTGTAACAACTTTTTAACACACATATTCTGCAAATAAATAATTTTCAATTTAATTTAATTTTTTTAGAAAAAGAACATAAATTCGTTCAATTGATCTAAATGATCAACAGGTTTAGGTATGGTTTGGTTAGGTTAGAACATGAAAGACAACACACAAGTCGATTGAGTGAAGCGAGCATGTCGTGATAGTGGCCGGCGAAGTGCCAGAAAGCTAATCGCTTCTTAAAACAAAGACCGAAGATTAAATTTGAATAGAAGCAACTTTAACTGTATGAAGAGGTACTAGATAAATAGACATTAGAAATAAAAACAACTATTATATGTAATCATGCTGTCATATATTAATTAGAAATACATAATTGTATTGTGATGCTGTGATATATTTATTACAATTTACATTTTACTTATTGCAAATACAAATTTTCATAAGGCGTTTAAATATTCTGTTGAATAATATTATCGCAATTAATAAAATGGATAACAATACATATTGCACTTGTATCATTATGGAAACTAATTTTAGACCGAAGAAGAGTATGTCACAAGTATATTATGGTCAGCAAAACATTCTGATTTCTGGCAAATAAAAATTTGGGCAAATGAAATTATGGCATTTGAATATATGGCACATATTTTTGGGGAAACAATAGAAGACCTTTTTATTAAGCTACTCTAATATTAGCTACCTAAAGCCAAACAAGCAGACAAATTTCCTTGTATGAAAGTATGGAGCAAAAGTATGTGTACTGGCTACCTTATCCTTTAAACCAAAACATGTCAACGGCAAGCACAACATTATGGCGGATGGAATAGGTAAGGTGTTGGTACCAATCTGATGCTGGGAAACTCTACCACCTCGCTGAATGTCACAGTGTTAGTGACGGTAAGCCTATGTTCGCCTTTTACAAGCTGCCTGACAGGAAGGCAAATTGTCTGTTCTGCAAAGGAGCCTGGACCAACATGTGGAAATTTTGTATGTTTGTCATACATTTACTCTCCAATTAGAGATTACAGTGATCATTTTTTCATAAGCTAAGTAATGTATTCAGAGAGGTCTTTTGTTTTGGTTATGGGTTGTTATGTACTTAGTTAATAATTTCAGCCATTGTGCATCAACAAAGTGGATGATTGGGGCTACTCTAGCTCTCTCCCCCATCATATCATCCCCTTGTTACACATGTTGACATTTATTTGGAAGATCAACATTGTATTTCATTGATCCAGAAAATTATTGTGGAGGAGAGACAAGGAAATCCAAGACATACCTCACTGGCTTTTATTTCACTTATGCAACCCTAACAATTTTGCTAAGACAGTATTGTACAAAGAGGGGCCTGCTTTTATTCGTATAACTAGCGGCACGCCCCTGGTTCGCACGGGTATAAAATATACATATAAATCTTCCTCTTTAATTACTTTATCTATTAAAACAAACCGCATTAAAATCCGTTGCGTAGTTTTAAAGATTTAAGCATACAAAGGGATATAGGGACAGAGGAAGCGACTTTGTTTTATATTATGTAGTAAACAACAAGGCGTATTTAATCGCAGAAGAGGTGCAGCAGTAGTTCCTGACGTTTTTAAGCAGCATGCTTTGTCAGAGTAGGTATATGTAGCCTACCTGCCTAATAACACGGAACTGTATTATTTGCGGTTGCTTTTGAATACTTTTCGCGGTCCTACTTCGTTTAGTGCGCTTCGAACAGTGAACGGTAAAGAAATCACCACACATGTTGCCTCGTGCCAAGGTTAGGAAAGTGTAGTACTTTCTCGATGACGATCAGCACTGCACTAACGTTAGCGATAGTCCACTGCGGTTGCAGCATTTATTTGCAATAATGTTGGTATTTTGTAGACTATATAATGCAGTTAAACTTTAGCAAAAATATCAAAATACCGTGGCAAAAGATTTTTTGAAAACCTAGATAAATTGCGAGACATGACAGAAAAATGTACCAAGGGGAAGTTGAGGAAAATAGCGGTAGCAAATACTTTAAGAGATGGACTACATTGATTAACCGTTGAACAGCCAGCAGTCCTTCAGCGGGTAATAGAAGAGAGAGTATACAATAATGCTATGAACAACACAGGAGAAATTTCGCAACGAGGACCTACATCGCGACCTCTATTTACCCACGATAGCGCATCATTTCAAAGAATTATCGGAACGTTACTTTGCAATAACGGCTGCCCACCCGAACCCGGTGTTAGCACCCGCGTGTGACTACACACTGGCCGCGAACGCGCCTACTAATCGTAGAAGACCCCGATACGTTTTATATGATCCTCCCTCCCAACCCGAACACAAATTTACAAAACATCACACTACACCGTCGCCACCGGTCTCGGCGACGAAGATCTCTCTTGCACCCGGCGTCTAACACTACTCCATCAAGTCCACCCAGTAAGCAAAACGCAGCACCAAGTCGAGGTACGGTCTCCCGAGAGACAGCCCTTGTTGCTGGCGTTGGAAGTAACAGTCCAATCCATTTAAATAATGATGTCTCGGGCTGAGCACTCTGCTCGGCCCACTGAACTCTGTGAAGTTGTAAAAACCGCGAGGTTAGCAACAAATTAATCATTAAAAAAAACTTGGATGCGCCGGGGGCACAGGAAAAATATTTCCGACTAAAACTATATTAACTCGCATTCGCAGTCCAAGTACCTAATATTGCACTGACAGTGGCTTCATTTAGTATAGCTGCCACATTTTTGGTAGTTATTATCAATAATTATGTAGCATGTGAAGCAAATGACTTTTCGTCGTGAAGTTACGACGCAAAACTAAACTAAAATCGGTAAGTTTTTTAAAATTTCTATGCCTATCTCGACTGGAATATCTGTGCATGCCCCTGCCCTTGCCTGATAAAGGCCTTGCCTTGCTCCCGATTACGAAAAATAAAGTCATTAAATCTCTTATCCACGTAAAAAACAAAAACCCGTCGATTCTGACGAATTTCCCATCGTATACCACGTATTCTGACACCTGTTCTGAGCGGTCTTTTCAATTCCACATCGTTTTCGTCAGTGAAGGCTAAATATAATCGAGCCACATTGGTATGGGCTTCAGTAAAAATATATGATAAGTGGTAACTACTATCAGGTAATGAAGGTGATACATGTCGGATGTCGTGAGGTGATCCAACAGTCACACACAGTACACAGTCTCGGAATATCCATATGGATTACGACCGGGATATAGGACCATGGGTCCTGTATTCATTCACCCATCATGGAGAGACAGAGAGTAAGATTATATCTCTCGCTTGTGTCTCTAAGAGTATGATTTGGTGGGCTAAGGGAGTTCAAAGGGGTGTCAGGAACCTATGTTTGTATCGTCCAGCATATGTGCATGTCCATGGTACAAATTTGATGCTTTAGTTTAGACTTCGATTAGCAACTTAAAAGTCCCTCTTAGTCACGTTTGGAGAATCTCGATTTTCAGCACTGAAACCATTTTTAGTCAGTGTGACATTAGCCATTATTGTTGCTCATGTAGGCGGACTATATTGTGTTGGCAAACATAGCGCACTAGAGATACAAAGAAATGGCGCCTGGTGTGACACTTGATCAGGTACAGTGACTCGCTTGAAAACGGTGGTCTGAAACTAAATGTGGCTAAGACCAAGTACACGGCGTGTAGCACCTCGGATCCCTCGTCTGCAAAGACATAGCCAAGCGTGCAAATCAGGAACATAAAACGGAGGTGAATGTACTTCGATAGATGTAAAGCGTAACATGCAAAGCTTTTTTGCATTTAAACTGCTTACATGCGTGGCAGCCTTCATGACTAGCCTAAGGTGCTGAGCCCGCTGGCTTCAGGGGTGACTTCGCCCCAACAAATTCTGACTAGATGTAGTAGAACAAGAAATGTTTACCCATATACTCAATACGGATGCAAAAAACTGGAGGGGGACAGGGAGTGACAATGATGATGAATCAACTCAGTTTGACTTTTATGTATTTTTTATGCTAGACAATGCATAACTTTTTATGGAGTAGTATGATTTTGAAGATTCTTTTATTTTATTTTATAGAGGTAGTCCCGTATAGACTTTATGGCAATTGGTTCAGGGTTTTTTTTGTTTTAAACTTAATTTTTATTTAGACGACATAATATTGCAATTGAAGTTGATTGTTTGATCTTTACAGAATTTAAATTATGTTATCTATGTTTAAGGAATGTTGACTTTCACTCTTATCACGAGCATTTTATGCAAATTTTGTTAGTTTAGAGTTGTTTGATACATATAATTTGTTTAAAGGTATTAGTGATAATAAAACTCTATAGGTACTGTTGTTACTAACAACGCAATTTACCTAATTAATTAAATAATTTTAAATGTTGTTAGTTTTTGTGCATCTATACAATATGATGATAAATACATAAATATCATTGTTCTTATTAAAAAATTGCGCTAATTCATCTGACCCCCAATAGTAGTAAATTATAATATATCTGCGTGTGTGATAGGTATTAGTAAAAAGTATTTTACATAGAAACTCATATAAATTAATCTTAATTCAAAAATCCGCTAATTTGAATCCGCTAATCTGCTCATTTGGAATTAAGATATTTGTTTAAAGATACTATGGATTGTTTACATGAAGATAATAGTGACGTTATAAATCTACCAAAGCACCTAACCAATAGAATTGCGAAAAATAAAAATTTTAGCAATTTTATCGGTCATAGGTGTTGCTAAGTTAACAAAGACACAATTTTTATAGGCTAACGAACTAGGTATTGAATCAATTTAATAAAGTGCTAAACCCAGAAATACACACATGTATGTTTATCGCATAAATGCCTGCTCCGCGGCAAAATTGGGAATCGCGGGTTCGATTCCTATCGGCCGTTCGGCTCGCAGTTTATTGTTGGAGTTAATTTTTTTTATCACCTCTGTGGTCTGGCGGTCCGTTGTAGGACTTGACTTCATGAGGTCTCGGGTTCGATCCGCGGGTCAGGAAAAGGAAGTGTGTTTTTCCAATTTTCAATAAAAAAAACGTCTGGAATTGAATATGTGCCCGGTTGGCGATAGGCTTGCCACCTACCTTATCATGTAGAACTTAATGTCTTCGGCTAGCTAGAGTGTCGTGGTTGTACTTCTGCCCACCTTTTAAGAGATATTAGCGTGAAAAAACTTACTTTATTTTTTTTAAGACAAGACTGCGAACATACAAACGTCTCTCCCGACGGTGAAAGACACCTGTGGCCTATAGACAACATAAGTGCATGCGTCTCTGTTCGTGGCCTGGATGTTTAGCCTAATGTGTCTACTACCCCACCCTCCATACCGGAGTAATGTAAACACCGTCTAAACGTATGCCCTCCTCCTGATCCGTCTATTCAGACGTGATGCGATGACCACGCGAAATAGAGATGTGGGTGCCCTGGTTTGTACCTCTACCTACCTCTTCGGGGATATGGGCGTGAAGATACTTTTTTTTACTTATATAAGACTTCAAAACAAGTAAAGTTGTTCTAATTAAATATTTCTACCTATTTACACATGACTACATTCTACACATGTATTTGTATTTCAGGTCAGAATGTTTCTGTGGTGAAAGCGCACCACCACCAACATCTAAAGTAGCTGACAGCTCATGTGATATGAAGTGTCCGGGAGATGGCGCAAAAAATTGTGGTGGATATTTCACTATGAATGTTTATGAAACGGGCTTGGAAAGTAAGTATTTTTTCTGAGTGACTACTGTGTTGTTATTCTCGCGGGTTTCTTAACTTCTCTATGCCTTGTGGGTAAGCTAAGTGCCGAGCCCGAAACATAATTATTTAGGTGGATTGGACTGTTCCCTACAACGTCAGCATTAAGGGCTGTCTCCCGGGTAACCGAACCTCGACTTGGTGCTGCGTTCTAGTAACTGGATGGGTTGATTAAAAGAGAAAAGACTAGAACCTCAGCGTTAGGCGACAAGCAGAACAGAGTTCTTCGTCACTAAAACCCGGCGAAACCGGCGGCGACGGTGTAATGTAGTGTAGCTTGAGTTTGCTTTGGGATGGGATCGGAAGTAAGACTTTTAATTAATTGATTGATAGAAGAAGTGTTTCTTTGCAAAAATCTATACTTAAATCTAAGTAAAATTATTTAATTATCAATTTGCTGCCAATAAAAAATATACACGTATCATGGCGCGACGAAACATGAAAGACAGTGCGTTTTGAATTAATTGGACTAACCGGATGCCAAAGACCCCTAATCATATATTTGGGCTCAACACAACACACACACACTACTAAACTGTTTTATTAGCACCATTTATATACACTCTACTAAAAATTCAACGTACGTTTCGCTTCGTAACCGAAGCATCATCAGAAGAATTCGACTGGACTCCACGAAGGAAAGTTAAAAGTTTCTGCTTTTTGGCGAAAAATTGCAAATTAAATAGTTTTATTTTGATTTTAGACTTTTAATTACTTAGTTTGGTTGCCGTTCCATCCTATTTAACATTATAAATGTGAAAGTTTGTATGTTTGTTTCTTACTCCGTCACACAAAAACTGCTGAACTGATTTTCACGAAACTCGGCACAGGGTAACTTGGGTTAACATATAGGATAGTTTTATCCCGAAAAACCGTTCCTGTGGGACCGTTAACCACGCGGGCAACGTCGCGGACAACTCGAGTTTGTAGTAGGTACCATTTTCGCATGGATCCACCAAAAGTACTAGGGACCACCATTTGTTAAGTTGGACAAAATTACACACATTGTACTTCATTTAATCGAAATTGACAAACGTGATGACTTCTTAAAATCAAACACAATTTTTGACTAACTCCAAAACCGAGTAAGTTATCAATTCCCCTTATTCTTTATAGGACAGATTCCGGATTGGCCAGATTCGTAATTCGGCAGATTCTCTGTTAGACAGATTCTGTATTCGACAGATTCTCTACTGGACAGATTCGTCATTTGGCAGAAGTACAGTCTTGAATAAAATAGCTATTGTAAATATTTCAGAAATTTTGCTTAACATCACATGCATCGTTTTCATCCCAAGTAAGAATTTGTGTTAGAGAAATCAGAAACCACGAAGTTACCACAAACATCCAGACCTGAGACAGCATAGAAAAGCATTTTGCTACTCGTCCGGGAATGGAAACCATGACTAGAATAAAAAAAAACAAATTACAACCAGACTACAGAAATCAGAAATTCTTTATTTAAATAGTCCTTACAGTTCGTTTTTAAAAAGGTCATAAATTTTTAAAATACTGCCGGATCGCAAACGCGGTCTTTCACTGAGAAGATACGGCAGAATTAATTCAACGGGATTGTCTTTTTATCATATTAAAAACAATTTAAAATATTTCATTATATAGTTTTTTATGAGGTTTGTATGCTATTTTCAAGCATTTTATCTTCAATATTATCAGTAATCTTATATAGTAAGCTTTCTTATACAAAATTTTGCTTTACACATTTCTTAAATTTATTAATACCTAGGTAAATCTCTAATAGATTTGGGAAGCTTAATATAAAAGCGTATAAGAGTATAAAAGAATTGCTAATTCTGTGGAGAAGTGATACATGCACAAGATTGTTTTTGTTCCTTGTATTTACAGAATGAGCATCACATTTTCTCTTAAATAAATATCAGTTCTTTTGAACATACAATACATTTTCATAAATAATTTTGAACAGTGCTTGACTGCACTGAGTGCCATTAAAGGACAATGCATACGTTATAAATAAGTATTTTGTACTTGACTGTAAACTTTCTGCCCAATGACGAATCTGTCCAGTAAAGAATTTGTCGAATACAGAATCTGTCTAATAGAGAATCTGTCCAATCCAGAATCTGTCCTATACAGAATAAGTGATCAATTCGACGGTTTGTTTTTGTTACTTGGTCAATAACAAACAGATTTTGATGGTTCTTTTTTCGAAAGGCAGGGTATGATTCCGAGGTAGTTCCATTTAAATTTTATAAGGATCAGACTTTGAATTTGTGGTTTATACTTAACAATGCATAAATTTGATTTTAAATCAATGTAGAACAGTCTCAGGGTGACTTGCCTTTTTAAAAAGATAATGATTAATTGCAACGGGTATATGAAATTGTAGTTGGTTTTTTGCAGTTTCATATAATTGCTTAAGACAGCGAACAAGCACACGTTCTGTTGGTAAAACTTAAGAGACAACCATGGCTCTTAGACACCCGGAATGCTATAAGCGCCAAGCTGTCATGTGGCTGGAACGTTGTCTGTTATGCAGTTCAACCAGCTGCCTCACCCTCCGAACCTCCGATCTAGTATTATTTCAAACGTATGTGGTGATCCTTATAGTAATAATTTCAATGTGTATCTACATACTTAATTTAAACCGACTCCAAAAAGGAGGAGGTAATTTCAATTCGACTAATTTTTTATTTTATTTTTTTGTACGTTTGTTAAGCGTTTACTCAGCCAATATCCAACCTACTTTGATTGTTCGTTTTTGAGAAAGATAGTTCATGATTCTGAGGTGGTGCCACGTAAGTTCATGATCTGACTAGTTGATTTTGAGTTGATGAGGTCGTCAAGTTTTTTTTATTATAATGGAAGGAAAACAAGCAGACGAATATTCTTTCTAATGATGCGTTGCCAACCTGAGGCCTGGATGTTGTGCCTCGAGCAAAAGTAAGTTTATTGGCTACTTTACCCTCCGAACCGGAACACATCAACGACAAGCATTGGACGTTATGGCGGCAGGAATAGGTAAGGCGGTGGTACCAATCCGGCCGAGTCGCTGCGAAACTCTACCAACTAGTAAAAAAATAATAAGTAATAGGTAAAAATGTAAGCACTAGTTAGTGTAACTCAAAAACTTCTATGGAAATGTTAATAAAATTTATGTGGTACTATTTCTTCATCATTTGCTATCTTTCGAAAGAAGAATTATCAAGTCGCGACGTGGTACCTAATTAAATAGTTAGAGACGTATTTTGCAGTTTTACTCCTCTTAATTATTCAAAAAAAAAACATGGTCTTTACACCAACGACAAATTACTTTTTTATGTTAACCGGTTTTTACTGCAGACTGTTTGTTGCTAAGCTATTTACATATGTTGGTTGTTTACGGGTTGTATATACTTACATTTTTTTACGTTTTCAGGGGTGTAACCTCATGCAAAATTATAATTTAATGACTTGAATGAATAAATTAAAATTAAGAACTTCCATCTTAGAACTCCAACTTATGAGAATAAAATGTAGTTTCAACAAAAGAGTTATTTAAGAAAGTGTTTTTACTAGTTTGCTGAAAGCATATGGGATTTCGAGTTACGCCCTTTGTGCTAGAAAACCATAATGTAGTAGTCATAGTTATTTAATGACATTAATATTTTTTCAGAATTCACTCCACATACACCAAAACCATTCGACACCGGAAGTGGATCTGTGAGAATAGTTTTTTTATTGACTCTAAATGGGAGGGCATTACGGCAGGTTCACAGATTAATAAATGCCCTTTACCGAACTAGTCACTATTTTTATATTCATGTAGATCAAGTAAGTTATAAAAATTTTGATACATAAAATTTTTAGTCGCTACCGTGGTCTCGACGTCCCTTCATTTTAGGTGTTTGTGTTCGCTACATGGGGCCTCCGGTTCAACTCCCGGGCCGGGCAACAAGATGTTTTTTGCAATTCCTAATAAAAAGTGCCCGGTTAGCAATAAAATGAAAGATAGCTTTTGTGGGACCTTCGAGTAATCGTGTGTCTTGTGTCTTTGCCTACTTTCTCAAGGATACGGATTTGATTTTACTTATTTACATATATTTTTCTTAATTACGATTACTTTTGTATAGTTAAATTGAACCCAAATGCAAAAATATATATATTCAGAAGTGAGGATGTAAGGCCTTAACCTTTTTAAAGCTTAAGAAGTTGACTGAGTTCTTTTGAACTCAGATGGGTTTTCTGATGGTAAGAATTCCACTATGCAAAAAAAAAATATGCTTTCCTAACCTTATTACAAGGGTGCATTGATACGCATGACCGATTATAATACCGATACGGATATAAATGAAATAGTGTCACAGATAGGTATCAATACAGACTGTAAAGACTGAACAGTTACAGAAAATATAGAAAATGCTGTCGGTGTAAAATCAGATAAAATTGTTAGTACTTAGATACTTACAATAATATTTGTTTCTAATGATAATCAATCAAAGATATTGAACTCTGAATAATATAAAGTGTGCCGGTAAAATGAATATCGTCGAATCGGATATACCGAAAATCTCACGATAGCGGCGATATGGGTATTTGTATCGGTGTAAGGTGTTTCCTTAGTATATCTCATGCATAGGTAAATTTACTAATTCTGCTACTCTCTAAGCATATTAGATATCTCATACATATAATACAGGAATAAGTAAGCCGGTGGAACCAATCTGAATAATTAAACATAAAGCTTTTTAAGGGCGAAGCCATCTGTGCAAAGGAAAACCTTAGACTATACTTTTAATCATTTATGTTTATTCTTTAGACAAAAAATATAGAGTAGAGGTAAAGTAATAATTGAAATCAGCATTTCCCAAAGTGTGCGATGGCGACCCCTTGTGGGCGCTGGAAGGCTAGAGTGGAGCGGTAAGGAAACCAGATATAAATGGTTTTATTGAACTCCAGTTGAGGCACATGTGATATTAGTGAGGTTTTTGGCGAAAAAACTCCCCGTTTTTTGTGGGCGCTACAAAATTGCTGATTGTCAAAATGAGCGTTACATGAAATAGCTTTGCTGTCCTCTGATTAAAATCAAAATATTGTAAGACAGAAGCAGCTTTAATGACAAATATTCTGCGTGGTTCTTCAAATATTTTCTAAATTTCCTTGGTTCCATTTTACATTTTTAAATTTTCTGACCACGCTTAAAATACACAGTCCGTTGTAACGGTTCTCGTTCATTTGGAGAGTTGTTATGTAAACAATCTCTTAGGGCATGGTGGCAGATGCCTCTTTTGCCCTTACCTAGATACACGCATGAAGCTCTTCCAGCTAGTCATAGTTCAGTGCCCGTGACAAGTTGCCAAGCTGGTTGTTAAATGCAGTATTGAAAAGTTATATCAATTTTAAAGATAATAATTAAACCCTGGAAAAATCACACGAATTAAATTTAGCACCAAAGCAAATTATGTGCTTGTGTTATAAGTGTAAGCCAACAATACTAATACGAAAATTTTGTAACTTTGTTTTTTATTTTAAGTATATTGTGTAATATAAGTTGTATACAATAAAGAGTTAATAATATAATAATAATAAAACACCAAGACCCAGAAATGTGGATGAAATGTTCAATAATCAAATGCCTGACCCCATTGTGAATCGAAGCCTCAGTAGTTTGTGAAGTTTGCGTGTACGATAACTTCTCGACCAATGAAGAGGTAAAAATGATTACAACTAATACCGTTTACTCCGTGTTAGTCCGGGGTCCTTTGCAGAATGAACCGCCTGCTTTCCTGCCAGGTAGCTCGTAAAAGGCAAGCCCAGGCTTACCGCAACTAACACCGTAACACCTGACTAGGTGGTAGAGTTTTGCAGCGACTCGCCCGGATTGGTACCACCGCCTTACCTATTTGTGTCACCATAACGTTTGGCTTGCAGTTGACGTGTTCCGGTTTGGGGGACAAGGTAGCCAGTAAACTTAATTTTGCTCTAGGCCTTAAATCCCGGCTTTAAGTTGGCAATGCACTATTACCACCTTTGATGTCCCTAGGCGGCATGAATTTATTACCATCAGGAAATCCATCTGCTTGTTTGCCTTTTAATATCATAATAAAAAATAGTTTTTCCTAGTAAAGTGTTAAATATATTTATTTCTTATGTTTTACAGAGGCAGGACTACTTGCATCGAAAGTTATTGGAATTAGAGAAACAGTTGCCAAATGTAAAACTTGCTCCTAAAAGATTTTCGACAATTTGGGGAGGTGCATCACTTTTGACTATGCTACTAACATCTATGAAAGACATTTTTTTATTGGGTTGGAAATGGGACTATGTTATAAATTTAAGTGAAAGTGATTTCCCAATTAAGTCGTTAGAAGAACTGGAAAGTTTTTTGTTTGTAAATAAAGGACTAAATTTTGTTAAATCTCATGGTCGTGAAGTGCAAAGGTTTATTAAGAAACAAGGTCTTGATAAAACTTTTGTGGAATGTGAAACACACATGTGGAGAATTGGGGAGCGGAAACTCCCTCAAGGCATTGTTATAGATGGTGGGAGCGACTGGATCGCTCTTTCACCGGAATTTGTTTCGTACGTTACAGGGGAAAAGGACGAGTTGTTAACTGGTCTTAGTATTATTTTTGAACACACGTTGCTGCCCGCCGAGTCCTTCTTTCATACTGCACTTAGGAATTCTCAATTTTGTAACACTTATGTTGATAACAATTTGCATGTTACAAATTGGAAAAGAAAATTGGGATGCAAGTGCCAATATAAGCACGTTGTTGATTGGTGTGGATGTTCCCCAAATGATTTTAAGACTGAAGACTGGATTAGGATACAAAATACACAAAACCGCCAACTCTTTTTTGCTAGAAAGTTCGAGCCGATAATAAATCAAGAAATTATTACGAGAGTAGAACAATATATTGGTATTAACGATCATTTCCTAATTAATAATTTGGAGGCATATTGGCAAAACATTTATGATGTTGAAGATTTAACTGCTAGCACCGACGATACCATCTTGACACATGCAAGAAGTATAATTCGTCATAATGCTAATATCTTAAGTGAAGAAGGTTGCAAGTTGCAGCTTGATGAGATCCTAGAAATTAATGCTTATAAGTATGCTGATGTATATAAAGGAAATTTAATTTTACATAAGGTTAAAATTCCAAATGTTACTGAACTTACTATAGAAACGTGGTATAAACCAAAGCAGTATTTAGATATTAATGTTGATAATCAATACTTTGATTATATTAAAGTGTTTAAAGTGAGTTCAGAATATGACCAAAAAGAAATGACTTTTAGAAATTTAGCTAATGTATTAGGGCCGCTATCAGAACCCATATTGTTGTACCAATTTTTAACACATTTTGATAAACATATAGGCAATTTAACAGTGCTATGGTTAGATCCAGCAGGTAGCGTTGCTGATGTCAATATTATTTATAAGGATGATTCTAATTTAACTAGTTTTATTAAACCTAATATAAAAGCACCATTGTTACCTGGTATTTGGAAAGTAGGTTTATTTGATAGAGGCTATACAATTGCTATCACAAAATTTTTAGTTACACCCTTAGAATACTTTTCTGGTAAGGAAATAACATATCGAGAAACAAACTTAGTACACAGGGGTTCACAAAGTTTTTACAAAAATTTTAGTTTTATAAACCCCAGAATTTTTTTGCCCAGTGCAGAAGACAAATTGTTGTTAAAAGAGTTATCTTCTTCAAACGTTAAGCGGTTAAAATATGACTTGATTGAATGGATAGATAGTCTAAGTAAAGAGTTTTACAATGTATTAGGATCTTGTGTATCAAATACGAACGATAATTTTAAGTCAAATAATTTTGTATGTGGCAAACATAAATTCCAAAATTGTGTTTTAACAGAATGGAGTTCATTGTCGCCTGATCCTAAAGGAACTGTAGGTAAAGTTGATAATAATACTGGTCGTCTGAAGAGGATATGACAGAAGTTGTTTTTAAGAGTTTTATAGTATCCAGTGACTTTTATTAGACCTTCCTATACGTAAAACGAACTGCTGTAATTACGATATGAAAATAAGTACATTGCATTTGTTACTTACAACATGAGAGCATTTATATTTAATAAAAAAATACGCGATAAAGATTTTATTTTTCTGTCCTGATGCGAGTGCTTATGTTTTACAAATCTCATACAGCTGCGCATAGAAAACAAATCAAATACACATAATTGTTTTTTACATTTTTATGGACTACAATATAATATGATATATATATGAGATGAATAAGAAGTGAACAAGCACATGTTTCTTCCGATGATGAGAGACAACCGAGACTTTTACCATAGATATTATAGCTGCGTCGCTGTCCCCTGGATGGGACGTCAGATTTGTTGTGCAAGTCAACTGGCTACTATACCCTCATAGTATCCCTACCCGGGCAAATATTTTCTCTGCACTCGACCGCCAGTGTTTCCATTGACCCGTTCAATCTATATACTATTTGTTATCTATGTACTATTTGTTAGTACTGCTCAACGCACCTATACCAACACGGCGTACATATACGACTCAAAATATGACTGAGTGTGAGTCTATGCTCCCTAAGTAGCACCGACATTACTTATTTTATTGTCCAATCAGTCTCATCAATTCCTTGTGCAAAACATACGAGGGTCTTATTGTCGTCCGACTTAAGGCAGTTATACCTGAGTGATTTTATGATGGATGAGCAATTTGGCCATTGTGCAGCTCATTCATGTACAAGGCAAGTGCATCATCGCACGTAGTACGACGGCCTGAATAGAATAAATTCATATATACGGGCTGATCTTTGACGTGGCCAATGCGTTTATCGAGGTCATATAATAAGGCAGTCATATTCGAGGATGGATTGAAAAAGGCCTAACACAGATCCATTCAATTCTAAAAATCAAATCTACTCCCATTGTCTACGTAGGTCTCACAAATACCTGCATTTCCACTTTCGCATTGTATATCTGCTTTGTCAATCTTTCATCTGTCATTCTATTAACATAGCCGAACCAGCGGAGCATGCTCTTTCTTATTTTACACCGGCACTTTCCTTTTTTAATCCCACTCTTTCTCAGATCTCACTGTTACGAATGCCGTCAGCGAGCGTTACACCGCAGGTCTCTCACTTCGACCGCCTTTATTTTACTCTCTTGCCTTTTCTGACCTAAATAACTTTCCCATCCATACAATAACATTAGGGTAAGCAAAGAATTATGCAATGCAATGCGAGTCTAGCACCGTGACTCAAAATCTCCCTTCGAAATAACTTACCCATCGTTCGACTCACATTAGTCCTTGAACATTTTGTAACTAATCTTTGACTACACACACTCATCTACATCTACGGTGTACCTTCTAACCCTGGAAGTACAACTAAGAATGTAGTATAATTTACTTATTCCAAGAACGCAACATCAACTAAAACTCTTACATCCATTGCCATTAAGTTACTTTCAATCCCACTTCCCTTCATCATCCTACTTCTCTTCATCCCACCATGCATCACCATTTGTTGACTTGTACAGCTTTGCACTCCCACATAACTTTTTCGCGACATTTACCACGTCTTCCAAACCATTCCAACAATCATCCAAGTCTAAGTCCGGTAGGGACATACTATTAAGCCTTTTTGGACTTGAATCTCATACATGTTTCCTTCACCCGGGTCTTACAACTTTTCTCTCTTAATCCTTTTTTCAAGCCCTCCATACGGAACACGCCCTCGCTAACGGCTCCACTTCTTAAACAGACCCCTAAACCGACTAACAACCAAATAGTGTCCGTGTTAGGAGTCTATCATACTCATATTTTGATCATTCCTTCTCCATGTAAACGAATGTATGTTTTTATGCCAAAATATTGTGTTAGATAATAGAAGATTGTTTTCCACTCATAAGTCCAAAATATGTTTACCACAATCATTTACTCTTTTATCAACATGGGTTCCAAGAACGGCCTCATAACCGGTCAGTCGCATCCCTACACATTCATTCAAATCACCACACTTAATCAATCTTTCATTTCCTTTAACCATACGCAGAACGTCCCCCATACAATCTCAAAACATTTTCAGCATAAGCTGCTACAACAAAGACTCGCGTGACTCCCAGCTTATTACGGATTCAGAACAGAATCGGGCCAAACAGATTGTAATCTTTTAGTCCTGAGGCTAAGCGAGACGATAAGATGATAGCTACACCATCAATGCCGTAATCGCTCCGTGGCACACCAGGCCACAGTGCCAACCTCTCACCGGAGAGTTTGGATGTATCACTTTTTTTTTATGATAATGGAAGGCAAACAAGCAGACGGATTTCCTGATGGTAAGAAATCACGACGCCTAGAGACACCAAAGGTGGTAATGGTGCGTTGCCAACCTGAGGGCGGAATGTTAGGCCTCGAGCAAAAGTAAGTTTACCGGCTACCTTATCCTCCAAACCGGAACACGTCACGACGTTATGGTGATAGGAATAGGTAAGGCGGTGGTATCAATCCGGGTGAGTCGCTGCGAAACTACCACCTAGTCAAATGTGACGGTAAGCCTATGCTCGCCTTTTACGAGCTGACTGGCAGGAAGGCAGATGGTCTAACTGCCCTTCCGCTTAGTTTTCGTTACACATTAGAGCCAGGTATTTCTCACCCATTACATCGATTTATTCGGTCATATTCGTTGTCATTCCACATTACACTATATTCCTCGTATCGCCTGTTTGGGGATGGCGTGATGGGTGGCGGTATTTAGTACCGCATCTGCCTCTTTTCGCACTGATGACGCGACGAGAGCGGATCTTTACGCGTTGCCTCCATCGAATGCCCTAATCCGCTTTGCGGTACTTCTTGGGGCCAGAATTGCAATCCAACGGAATGGCAGAGATTGCGACGAGCTCGCTTCTTATCAATGTTCCCCCGTTATTAGCAATTTTTGTTTAAACGTATACAAAAAACTTTTAAAAAATTAATTACATTAGTAACTTGGTAGCTGGTACAATTCGTACAAATACGTGGTACACCTTAAACATGAATCACCATTTTCATTCGCAGTTGCGCCGCTTTGATGTACGGTCGATGTAATAGCGTCCTTTTTTATTTTTTAAGCAATAACGTAGCCCTATCGCAATTGGCATGTTAACGCACCGCTCGGCAGTAGGTACCTACCTATTTCACAAAACGGAGCCGAGTCAGACTGCTGTATATTATATTACTGTGTATTTGCCTATTCTGCCTCTCACACCTGCATTGACTTGACTAGCCAAATTTCGATACGATCATTTCAGTAGATTCGGCTTGAATCGCGGTCGTGATACAGACGGACAGAAAAACATTTGATTTGATGGCATTTTGTACAATTTTGTTCAGTGAAAGTGTACAAATGAAATAATCATGAAGAAATCAGTGTTAATTCCTCGTTATCGCCAAATCTCATTTAATGAGCTTGAGTAATGGTCAGTCCTATTTCCATTTATTCCAACACCGTTCTATTTAATTACCATTAACTCAAGATATCTCTAACTAGTTTGTGCACTCAAGATCCTAACATGACTTTCTTGACGACTTATAACTAATTTTGAATATGTACTTAATTTAAATTCGATTTAATTAAATCGCACAACTTGATTAATGGCAAATGCTAACGTTGGTGTCGAAAACTAAAAAAAAGAATTGTCACTTCATTAGTAAAATGTCATTCGTCAATTTATAAAAAATATTATTTGGCGGGAAAAGTGAGACTGAAGATCATGATATGTGTGATCAACAAATACAAAGATTTTAGGTAAATAGGTACTGGTGATCAGTGATCTTTGTTATTTGTAATTGACGTTAAAATATTCGTGTGGGTTTTATTTTATCTCGTTTTGCTTTTTTTAAGTATTTTATCTGGAACCACTGTAAAACTCAAACAAATCCAATTTAAAATCGATTTAAACTATTTAAGCTAGAAAACAAAGTGAATTAAAGAAGAAGAATAAATTGCTTACCGAATAGAATAAAGTAAATTATTTTTACTGTATCTCAAAGAGTTAGAATTTGACCAACCTCGAAGTTAGGTTGTAAAAAAGTAAGTTTTAGAGTGGTAGTAACTCAATGAAATTTCTACAATATTGCCATGGATGTGATCGAAGAGATTAAAAAAGATAAAGCGTATTTGAAATGTAAACTAATTGTTAAAACTTGGGAGAAAGATTTTAAAGCAAAATATGCTCGCACTCCTTCAAAATTTGATATAAAAGAAGCGCCATCAAAAATTAAATACGCTTATAAAAAGTATTTTCAATTAAAAAGTGGGGCCCTTGAAAATTCGCTATCAATATGTGACATAGAAGACATGCCCGCCGGATCGCCTGAGTTTATTCAACCCTTGGAAGATACAGAAGCTTCTAATTCTCAAGAATCATTTTTACCTGCTTTACCCTCTGGATGTGAACTTGATCTGTTACTGTCTGCACCAGAAAAATCTACTAAAACCACATTGATAATCCCAGAGCATCCATTTAATGAAAACTTATCCAAAAAATTGTTTAAGAATAGGAGGTTTTCTCTTCGAAATCCCAGAAAAATAAGCATGAAAGATAAATGCTTACAAAGCAGTTCTAATCTCAGTGCAAGCAGCTCTATGCTGAATGAGTTCAACCAGTCTGTGACAGATAGTACTATTTCAAACATATTTTCACAAACTATTCCAGACACTACCAAGGATAGTATTCTAATAAATAGATTTTTGAGAAATGAAACTATTGTAAATCAAAATAACAGTGTGCTTTCTATAGAGAGTAGAGATAACACTAAAAATGTTCCTGTGCGACAGATTAATATAAATTGGCTAGAGAGGGCTACTGGTTTAGAATGTGAAAATGTGTATAATGGTAATGTAGAGTCTGAAAAGTTTGGTCTAAGAAACATACAATTACCTATTGTTGTGGACTCACCCTGCGATATTGTGGAAAATAGTGATTCCGAAGATGATTTGGTAATAAGCAAGCTTAAGCCAGCCCTAAAGAAAAGAAAAACTGAGAGTGACCTTGAACATAAACACATTGAAAATAATATCAAAAATATTGAAAATAATTTAGAAATAGCAAATAAAAAAACTCAAAAAGTAAAAAAGAAAACAAAGAATAAAAATGATATTTCTGCATTGGCAAAAGCTAATATAAGTGATGTAATTGAAAAGGAACCACCAGATATTAGAGAGTTTTTACCTTTTGGCTTACAAGAACAGTGTAACCCTCGACATAGAAATTTAAATGACATTATGAGTACAGTTGATAATTTCACTGCAAAAATAACTAAAAGTCAAGTAAATGAAGATGAAGGTAGCAAACTGGTAAAAAAAATTCAAAGTGGTACCTTAAATGAAAACTTTGTAAAAATTAACATTGAAAAGAAGGTGTTTGTTAGGGGTAAGAAATCATTCAATTACTCTAAATATAAAAAATCATTGTGGAAAGACAAAAAAGCTCTTCATGGTGACATGGAGTTCCCAGAATCTGGCAAAGTTACATGCTTCAAGTGTGGCTTAGCTGGTCACATGGCTCGGTATTGTACTGCTCATAAAGAAAACTCACTTATGCCTTTAGAAAATTATCAAGTAAATGATTTGCCAACATTAGAAGAAATGCAAGACATTGTTAACCAAGAAACAAAACATACACTCCCTGAAGAAGCAATGAATAACATCTTGTATCAAGCTAGTCAAGTACCTGATGAAGTTGTAAAATTGTTAGCTCAAGTACCAACAACACTGAATGAAGTACAGCCAATTCATATGAATTGTGAACAAAACTCCAAAGAATTATTTGCAACTTTAAAAAAATTTGGTCACACATCCTTTCGTCCAGGTCAAGAAGAAGCAATCACACGCATATTATGTGGCAAATCAACTCTACTTATATTATCTACAGGAAGAGGAAAATCTTTATGTTATCAGCTACCTGCTTATATTTACGCCCAGCATTATAATTGTGTTACCATAGTAATATCACCACTTGTGTCTTTGATGGAAGATCAAGTATTAAATATGCCAGAGTTCCTTAAAGCTGGCTGTTTGCATACTAACCAGCAGCCTACTCAACGTCGTAAAATATTGGAATTACTAAAAAATGGGGACATTAACATTTTATTAATATCTCCTGAAGCGTTAATTGCTGGAGATACTTCAAATGGGTTTGCAGGCCTATTTAAATCATTACCACCTATTGCATTTGCTTGCATTGACGAAGCCCATTGTGTTTCACAATGGAGCCATAATTTTAGACCTAGTTATTTAATGATTTGCAGAGTATTAAAAGAAAAATTAAATGTAAAGTGTATTCTTGGATTAACAGCAACTGCAAGTCAAACCACAATCAAAAGTATTATTGATCACATAAATGTTCCAGATGGTTTAAATGGTGTGTTGACTAATCCAGCGTTACCAAACAATCTTTATTTGTCTATGTCATTTGAAGAAAATAAGGATAAGGCTTTAGTTTCATTATTGACTACAGATAAAATAAGCTCTTTCAATTCTGTTATTGTTTATTGCATAAGAAGAAATGAATGTGAAAGAGTTGCTGCAGTAATAAGATCATGTCTCTCACAACCAGGAAAACATAATATTGAAAAGGGTAATTTTAAACGTAAGAGAATGTCATATATAGCAGAAGCCTACCATGCAGGAATGTCAGCGGCTCAAAGGAAAAAAATACAAAAACATTTTATGGATGGTGCTCTTAAAATCATAGTGGCAACAGTAGCCTTTGGAATGGGAATCAATAAGTCTGATATAAGATGTATCATACACTACAACATGCCTTCTAGTTTTGAATCATATGTCCAAGAAGTAGGAAGAGCTGGGAGAGATGGTCATCCTGCATTTTGTCATGTGCTTATGAGCAGTAGTAGTACAGATAAAGATGAACTACTGAAACATATATATGCAAATTCAATTGATAGACCTGTAATTAGAAAGTTTCTTCAAAAAGTTTTTATACCTTGTAAGTGTAGTATTAATGACAACAACCAGTCTGGATCTCTGTCAACACCAGATAGATGTAAAGGTCATGAAGTAGGTATACCGATTGACAGTATAGTTAAAGAATTAGATCTGCCTTCTGAAAATATTGCTACGTTATTATGTTACATTGAACTACATAAGAAACATTACATCAAAGTGCTCAATAACGCATACATCATGTGCAAAATTTCATCTTATGGTGGACCTTCAAAACTACTTGAAGCAGCAAAAAATTGCCCACCGTTGGCAATGGCATACATATTAGAAAGTAAACATAACCCCGATCATATGAAAAGTAGTGTCCTTGAATTTAATGTCATTGAAGTAGCAGCAGCTATTGGTTGGGAAAGTGGTATGACAAAATATCATCTCAAGAATTTGGAGTGGATAACAGCAGGGACATCATCACAAAGATCTCAACTTAGAGTAGAGTTTAATACTTTAGGTTTTAAAATTAAAGCACCTGGTGATTTAACTCCCAATGAATTGGACACAATGTTGGATGATCTTCATAAAAATGTTCAAAGGCAAGAAAAGCTAATGTTACACCAGTTAGAAGAAATACATACAACATTTAGTCAATTATGTACCTCATCATGTGAAATAATCGATTTTACAGAAAATTCACTAGAGAAAAAATCTAATGAGTTAAAATTTTTAATTAATGATTATTTCTTGAGAGATAATAATGTATGTGATAATATTGCTATTCCCGAAAGACCATTAGATGTAGACCAAGTAACAACTGATGTTCGAGCATTGATTGTTACATATAAAGACTGTAATTTCACTGGTCGCAGTATAGCCAGAATATTTCAAGGCATTTCTTCTCCAAACTACCCTGCTTTAGTTTGGGGAAGATGTAAGTTTTGGAGATCTCACATCAAGGAGGATTTTTATGGAATAGTTAAAATTGCTACACAAGAGATAATCAAAATGAAATGTAATTTATAACTTTAGGTAAATAAATTATTCACATTTTTATATTAGTATTATTTGGGAACCACTTTAATGTGACTGCTAAGTTGGAGGGACCAAGTTTGCGAATTTAAAGTTCGTACATACTTATTAAAACAATAACATTATAAATCTGATAGTCGCTACCTATGCGACATCTATGTAATTAAGCTGCCTCATAAGTCTGAACAAACACACAGCTCTCCTGACCCAGTGTCCAACTTAACTAGGGAGTCTGTCCTGACCATAACACCATAGTGTCAATCACTTTTAATGTCAATAATATAATAACGTTTATATATAAGTCAGTTGGTGATACTAAATATGGACAAGTTATTATGGAGTACTCTACAACTACAATCAGTGTTGTTGATAATGACCTATTTAAGCTATGCTCGTCTGTAACGAGTTGCCAGGCACGCCTATTTTGTTTAACAATATCATAAGACACCATTTAGGATGACAGTAGGTTTAGTTAAGATATACATCTTACAACAAGAAAACGTACAATTCGTCAATATAAGCAACCTTCCTCTTTTTTGGCTCCAGTGGGGTTTTATTGTTGCTATTAATTCCACTTAGTGACAAAGTCCTAAAAATCTTGGACGTTCTCGCCACGTTTTTACCAGTTATAGTATTAGTTACCTTCTACCGGTATTTTTACTAATACTTACCTATTTGTAATAATTATTTTAATGCTCGTTGGTGGAAGGGGTAGCTTACATGGCTAACTCCAACAACTAATCGCGAGGCTCGGGTTCGATTCCAGGCGGCAGACATTTGTGATCTCTGGCATCATATTATATGTGTGAGTAACGTTAAATAATATCAAAGCCAAAATATTACTAGCAGTCCTCCCTGGCTTCGCACAGGTACAAAGGACTCCGCACAAACCTTATGAATTTTTGTTCCCTGTGGATTTGTCTAAAATTTTGATATGTTGTACTTTTCATCGTTCTGAGCAATTAAGTCTCTATGGCCTCTATCTAAACCACCCCCAAGCTACAATAAGCACTATTTTGATTTCTAGCAAGATTGGAGCTTTCTTCTCTATTTTATTTGTGTGTTATTATTGAAGGGAAACTTCTTTATCAGGGTTGGAAAAAAAATTACTTAGTGAAACATTTTTTCGTTACGCGTCACATTTTTCCGTTACGCGCCATCTTTGTTCTTATCGCTACCACGCGTGATTCGAAGTATACTTTCTCCAGCGGAGTAGGGATTGGCAATAAACTTTATTTAAACAATTTTTGTAAAGTTGCGTAAGTATAGTAAATTATTTTTTGAAAAATAACGTCCTAAAGAAGTTTCACTTCTTAACTTCTTACGAGTGTACGCTAGCACACGCACACATTTTTTTATATATTTATTTGTATATTATAATTAAGAGAACCAATTCTAATGGTACGCCTAAATTCAGTCATACTAAGACGCCCTCTATGACAAACATTCTCGACCAATCAAATCTCGAATAGATTGGGCGTGTTCGGCCGAAGTAAGTACTTACAAAATTTTGTAAGTCACTCACTATGCTTACAAAATTTTCGGGCGGGACACAAAATAAGTGCTAAGGCAGTAAGTATGGCTTAATATACGACGCCATTTTGCTTATTGTTTATGTACGGGATATGACAGTAAGTCTGTCCTCGCCGAAAAGCGCTACAGTCAGCTTGTAAGACGTTAATTTTTTTATGCTTACTGGATTACTAAGTTTAGAAAGTACTTAATTCGGCCGAACACGCCCATTGACTTCATATAATTTTTGAAGAGGAGATTTGCGATAAACTTAATGTAAGTATATATAATGTTATCGTGCTGTTAGTAAGAGAAAGTCGTAAATCATCGGAAAAAAATTGTAACTCTTATGACGTTTCTCTTTGAAGACATTGAAGTTCCATAAACAGTTCTTAGTATTATTTATTGAAAAAACTGGTATAAAATTCTTTTGTAAATAGGATAGAAGTTTATAGACTTTAGAAATTACAATTTTGTTGAAAAGTAGCATAGATTGATTAACTCGCTGATGACGTACAGGTTGATTAAAGGTACCTATGTAGGAAGTCCGGTTATAACTTACTTGTGTTTTGAAATTCATTTGTTATGTGAAAAATAAAAATAAATAAATAATAACCTCGCTAGACCCAAAAACGAGTTAATTCTGAGTAGGGGTGGTTTTTAAAAGGTTAGCTCGAAAACTGTCCATTTTTTTACATTGTGGCCATGAAGACTTAATCAGAACGATGAACTAAAATCCGGGTTTGTGCGGATTTAATTTTTCATATATTTTTTTTCATTTTTCATAGAAATAAGGTAGTCTATGTTCATCAGCGATAATGTTTGCTTGGAACGATAAATATTTTATCAAATTGGTCCAATAGTTTCGTAGCCTATTAAATACAATCAAAATTTCCTTCTTTTGCATTATATGTAGTATAGATGATATGCCGTCAGCAGCTCCACCTACAGATCCAACTGTACCTATTATAAAACGTACAGGAAACTATCGAAATATCTGGATAAATAATAACCGAATCGGATTAGCTATTTAGAAGTTATGTGAAGTAGGCAAATACCTACCTAAGTACGGAAGGTTAACTCTTACAACCCGTTGTCCGTGAGAATAAAGCATTGTCCTGGTGTAAAAAGTAGTCTAATGTCATCAATGGTAAAATAGTTTTCAATACCATTCAATATAAGCACACCAATAATAAATACCATTCAATGCAATCAAAATTTTCTTTTAATAATTGGTGTATCTACTCATTTAAAAATCAAGACATTGAGTGCAATATTGAAATAGAAAAAAATATTACTTATGCATAATACGAGTCTGTGAAACCATCGAAATGTACCTACAAAATTTCATCACAATCAATCGAGTCGTTTACACATATTTAATGGGGGAAAAAAACAAACGCCATGTTTTATGTAAATAAATCACAAAAATCAAAATGAATCCCCATTCCCTTTGTCTTGCATCCATCACGCCTGAACGAAGCGATTATTTTTTCTTGTTGGGTTAGTTATTTGCGGTGATACTGCTATTCGGAAACTAAATTTATTTTAGATGCACGCTATCTTTTTCAAACGAAATAAAAACAAGAGAGATGGAACATTCTACAATGTCAGGTTAGTCCGGACATGTCAAATTGTGATGCTTTTAATCAACGTTTTCCGAGTGATAGTTTTAGTCCAGGAGGAATCGACGCATGAATACCTACCGAAAACTATTCTCTCTGACTCATACGCTGCGTCGGCCTCTCTGTGTCTCGAATCATTATTTATCATTTGGGTATCTTAAAAACTATCAACTCTATCAAGATTGTTAAAGAGAGTAATGTTATTAATATCTAATTAAATTGTCTACAATTCATTTTTAATATTTTTTTTCTGAAATTAATTTTTAAGTTTTTTAAGCATAAATCGGAACATGACATTAAAATTACTTTTTTATCAGTTTACATTACTTTTTTGTTATTATCGTAGTATTTTTTTAAATTTATATCAACAATAATAATAATAGTATTTGAACATTTTTTGAAATCACAATTACTTAAGTATAAATATTAAAAATATATTGGGTACGCACTTGAATGTTTAGAAAAAAACATTTAAGTAAATGAATTGAATAAAAATAATTTTACGTATAGGTATATACTTATATATATTATGTATATACTTGTGAGCGCGCGAAATTAACAATTTAAAAAAAAGAAATAAACAATGGGTTTTTTTTAAATCTCTATTAAAAATATTATTAACTGTTGTATATTTTTATAATTGAAAAAATATATTACTTAAACATTGTGTTTTTTAAATATATTTTTCATGGGCCAAAATTACCCAAATTTGAGATTTTTCGAGCCTTCAAAAACTCATATCTTTAAAAATATTAACTTGATCGTGAAAAGTCATAGGACCTTTTTTATTGGTATTTCGTTAAAGTAATATAAAATAAAATGTCCTATTGAAAAATAACAATTCCTTGCAATTGTTTAATTTCGGTTTAAACAATAAGGCATCGGGTTGCTCCATAGCAATATGCATTTATATCATTAGGAGGGCCATTTGAAGAGGATTGCATATAAAAATTGGGGTGGTATAGTTTTCGGTACTCATGCGCCGACTGGACTGGACCTGGACTAATTAAACGTCTTTAGAAATGTCGTGTACAGACTAATCCGACTGCACTAAAAGTTTTTTGTCTCTTTTTTCACTTTCGTTATAAGATGATAGTGCACAACAAAATTACCACCATTGTCAGGTTAAGGCTTCATAAAAAAAAGGTTTTATGGCAAAACGATTTTATAATCTTTATTCATAGTTTCCTCCAAGGCGATTGTACATATTACGTAGGTTCATCAGTTAGCTAGCTATAGGTATCTAATAAAAAATCTGAAAAAAACCTCAATCTACCTGTCAATAAATAAAGATACTTAAATTTTTGCTACGGACGGTTCCTAATTTTTTTTATTAGTATTAAAAACCAGTATCATTGGCTATTGTTCAATCACCAGTTGAATGAGCGAAACAGGAGTAATTACTCTTCCATCTGTAGGATGACCCTTAATTTTTGTTTTTAAAGAAATTATACAAAGATGTATTTTTCAATTTGTATTATTAGGTGGTATAAAGAATATTTATTGACTTGGTATTATCGTTAGTACCGGTTTAAATACTTGTACACCTTGAGTATTTCATGCAACCGGTAGGTACCAACATTCAAAGTCATAATGTAGCTAATAAAATCGCCCTTTACATAAAGTTTAATTTGTGATTATTTATAACTATCTGATTAACATGAACTAAATAATAAATTAACAACCGTTTATTCTGTACATATCACAATTTAGTAATAGTGTCCAGGACGAAAATTACTTTTTGATTTAAAAGAATGGCTCGCTTAATACAAAACCTATTTCTATTCAAGTAGAGTTTAAAAATAGTGTTTTGTCTAAAGTTTTGCCTTATTTAATCTTTTCTTAAAATTAGTTTTTTCAAGTCAGCTGCACACTATTTTATTAAAAAAAACGATAAATACAGCTTAGAAAAAATAAATATTAATTAATTTAAGCATAGTTTATTTTTCTACATAAAAAGATGTTTATAAAGACAATTTATTTAAATATTAACACAAATGCGGTGTGGCTTAACAGAGAACTAAAATTGAGGTCCATTTTGAAATAGGTACATAGATTGTAACATAATACATCAATTATTAGAAATCGGTCATAAGTTGTTTTAAGCATTATTATTTATACTTATCAGTCGATCATTACAGTTTTAGTTCGAAAAAAATTGGATGATTAAAATTATATAAAATATAATATATTACAGATATATAATGTCGATGACTTTTAAGCAAATATCTATGACTAACAATCTGTCGATACTTTACAAACTCCAAACACAATTTATGAATATTACTGGAATATAAAAAAAGGTGTTGGTCGCCGAATGAGAACTAATGTTTTCGTTGACACATAGTATACCAAATTTTTCGCTAAAACGTAATGTCAACAATAATAAAGCGATATATGAATATCTCTATTGTTAAATGACTTATTTACAACATATCGAACGACCCTACTCACATTTTCGTGATTGGATGCATTATTTACGGCTGCACTCATTCGATCCATAATTAAGTCACAGTTTTGTATACAAAATATCAACTTATGCCGGTTCATATATTCAAGAAGCGAGTCGTTTTGATAACTTATTGTACGATTAGTAAGATTGCTAACAGCAGTTGCTCGTTTACGACAGAATGGATAAACTTACGGATTACGTTTCGTTGCTTATAGGAACCGAGCATTAATGACTGTCGAGTGCGGCCGTTAGTAAACTAAAATGGCCAGATTAATGTCTTTATTCAAAATATTTAGCTATGTTACTTAAAAATAATCCGATATGAAATAACGTAGGTATGGTACGTATTATAGTGTTGATGTTAATATTTGAGCAGGCTTCCTGGTTACCAGTCACAGAAGTAAAGAGAAAGAGTGCCAGTATTCACTATAAAAAATCAAAATGTGGTCGTGAACTTAAAAATTCAAGTTGTGTATTCAGTAAATCTTCATCAATAGCTTCGAAATCGAAGATTCAAATCCTCCACGCGAAAGATGTTTTAAACTTTAAGCACCGGTTTAGCACTTAATAAATAAGCAATATTTTTTAAAATGCTATTTATATTATGTTTTTTACAAATATAAGAATCCGGACTGTTTGCAGATGGGACATATTCAAAAAAACATTTTTTTTAAATTAAATATTGCGAAGATTCAGTCAGAAGCTTTATAGATTTTATATTGTTTAAATAATTTGCAAGTAATCAAGACCTAAATATTTTTATATATTAAAACACATATATCCATTGCTTTCACCTAAATCGCTAGTGTCAATTGTTTACAGCTAAACCGTAATGATAATATAACACCAAATAATTTGAATAGTAGAAAGTCCAATAAGATTTATTTAGATAAACATAATGCATACAGGTTTTTAGAAGTCCATGGGCCATTTTAAATCACAGTACTTATTAAGTTCAAATATAGAAATGCTTAAGCACCGCTAAAAAAATACCTAGAAGCATAAGACTAAGAATTCACGGAGCGGTTTTATCGCGTTTGTAGCGTTCGGGGAACTGCGGCTTTATTTTAAAAGTTACGAAACCGCTAATTTGTGCGGTCACATAGCCGTCACGGTTGAAATCATCGCCCGCCAACTTGTTCAATTGTAACGGACCGCACGGACCGCAAACAACTGCGGCCGCTGCGCGTGTAAAACGCGTCGTGAAATATGCTCGCACTTTTTGCATATACATCTACATCCTACAGAAGCTGCGGGCCCGCAACCGAGTGAAAACCGCTCCGTGAGTTCTTAGGCACTGTCAAAACATGACGACGAAAATATGTTTTTGCCTGATTTAAAGTATACCTACGGATGCATAAGAAAGGGAAGGACCATTTGAATATTTCTTCTTCATACAAACCAAAAAGAATTATCCCCTAAATTTTTATTAATATTTCGAAGCAATATTCAATCGGTCAAACCTTTCTTCACGTGCGTGTACATTTAAATCATTTGTTGCGCACCTTTCAACTCTACAAATGTCATTTTTACTTGGCCGTTGTCGGTGTAAATTATTTCATATAAAAAAATATAACATTGTCGAGCATTACAAAAAAATAATTCAAAAATTATTTAAAATTAGGGTGCATTCCAATAAACTATACCAGTTATATTTTCTGAATAATCTTTGAACAATATTAGTACATCTGTGGTACCAGTCAAAGTATTTGGTATTTGTATTTACAATATGTACTTTACAATTAATATGACATAGATAAACAAATATAATACTTTACACTAGTATTCGAAGACATAGGAACAGTGTTACACTGACAGTGAAACAAAACTGTTGTATTGAGCGATGTTGCGTTTTAAGATGTCAGCACAGAGACCCAGCACACGTTCAAATCTGTAATAAAGGTATTTATTCATTTATTTAGTCGTTAAATGTAAAACGCATTGGATGGGAATAAACCCATCATACAACAAAATAATACACAACTATATCATTAAACAATAACAATTTTGTGTTATATTGTATACTAGCTGTTATAGGCGGCGTGCGTGGTTAAGAGCACAACAGGAACATTTTGGGGATATTATGTTATGTGTGTATAAATTTAATGAAAACTGGTTCAGCAGTTTTTGCGTGAAGGAAAAACAAACAAAAATACAAACTTGCATTTAAAATGTTAAGGATATTATGAAAACGATGATAAAATTGATAGAAGTGAAGATAAAAAAGTGTCCGTCTAAGCTACCTCAGCTTAGACGGACACTTTTTTATCCCATTCGATTGTGAGGAAACTAGAAGAAAACAATATTTTAGTTTTTCCTATTCAAACTGAACGGGTGGGATGAATTTCGCCGGATCAACAAGTTTAACGTAATTTATTTTCAACAAAAGGGTCGAGACATACAAGGGTACATACATACATTACAAGATATTAACTTATCGTCCTCTGACTATATGATTGGGGCGGAATTTGGAAGCTGCAAGGTAATTTATAGTATCGGCACGCTATGATGGCCAGTCAGACACATAACACATTACAATATTGACGTTTATGTCAATTTACTATAGAAAAAAATATAACTAAATGCAAGGTTAATTTACCAGTTTTAATATTTACCACCAGTATGGCTCATTAAAAAGTAATATTAAAGTATAAAACCAGCTATCTAAGCAAGCCGCTACTAAAGAATCTTTTAAACAGATACGTGTGGTAATCCCTTTGACAGTATTGCAGTATGCCC
>NJDD01008723.1:42749-57298 GCA_002245505.1 Calephelis nemesis
GCGATGGCCTTAGCCGCTATATCAGACCTTCACAGATTATGGCCCAACTTTTGTCAAGCAAACCATCAAAATCTATTACTAACTGGCAGAGTAATGGCATAACAAACATACAAATAAGAAATTAATAACCTCCTCTTTTCTGCAATCAGTACACATGAATTTGGAATAAAAAGTTTAATAATTTCAAGTATTGTATTCACCTGTGGTATATAACATTTTGCATTTTGATACTAGAACCCTTTATCCAGAACATGGCCAAAGGCCATATTTTTTTATATAATATATTTTTGTAGCACGGAATATCCTCCAATTTTATCTATATTTAAAATAATGAAAATGAGATTGTGAAAACATTGTGATCTATGTTTATTATTCAATTAAACATCCATGTCTAATCAGCCACAAGATGGTATTGTAAAGTAGGTTGTGCAAATACTCACAATTAATATGACACTTGATTGATTTAATTAAATTATTACATTATTAATAATTATAAAGGGATCTAGTATTGGAATGTGAATTATTATGTACCACAGTAAATTCATTTTAGTATGTATATTCATTTATTTATATATTCATTCAGTTAATGATTTCATTTTAAATAAATTGAATTCATTTCCTGTTTCAATGTCTAATCTAGATTATTTTTAGGTCATGTAAGAATGCTACAGTTACTATTTGGCTCCATATTGACAGTGTTGACAAATTTCAAACAGGACCAAAAATCCCTACATTCTGCATGTTTTAATAAAGAAAAATACTAGCTCCCCTATTTTTGATTATGCTATAAAACCCAAAACTTGTGGTTTTATTTACTCAATAATATTTTAATTACTCACTCAATAAACAAATCAGATGATATATAAAACAGTACATATTAATATTTTAACTATTAAATAAGAAGTAGTACTGAAGATATTGTAATTGCAAAGGCAAATCATATAGAACTATAAAGCACATAGAATATAACATAAAATAAATCAAGATTAAAACTGTATGAAGCATAGCAATTGTAATGTCAATATTCAAATTACTTTTTTGACGTAGCTTGTGGCATCTTCTTCTGTAACTGGCTCAGCACTGATCCCACCACGTCTTCGTGGGAGCTGACCTCCAGGTACAGGTAGAGGTGATAACTCACCATCTGCTTCACCCTCTGATAGTGCTGCAGCAGCTGCAGCTGCTTTAACTTGTTCCTATCATACATACAAATTTAAATTGAAGCATGTTTTAACTCAACAATTAATGTGTTAATAAAATTGAAAGACACAATACATTACTAATTTTTGTTAGATTTTTTTACAAATTTTAACATTAACAAGCTTTCACTGCTTTATGTTAAAATATGTTATGCACAACAATCATTACTTTTGTTAAATAGGTTACCTTAAATAGCTAGCTTCAAAAGCTAAATAATTAGCAATGTTTCTAATATAATCTCACCCCCATTTAAAAATTGGTTTATTGCTAAATAACTACAAACAAATGTTAATAACAGACAGGAATCTAATGAATCACAAAAAGTATGCTGCGAGTAAAATGTAGAAATTACGCAATTTCATATCCTCTATAGTTTTTATAAATTATTTATAGTTCCATCCGAATGGATTGCGGGAATCTTGGAGCAATCTATTTTAGTAGACAGTCAACTGTCAACTTGTTTAATACCAATCTCTTCCCAAAATAAACAAACATAGAAAAGGAAAGTGCATTTTAATAGTTATTGAAATATGAGCATCTCACTAGGGATTCTGGTTTACATGTTCCTATGTTTACAAATCTTATATTTGGACAATACAAAAACTTACTCTTTCCAACTTTTGGAAATATTGACGTAAAAATATTACAGGGTTTTCTGGTTTATTAACACATAGTTGTACGATACAGTCTTTTAACAATAACTGAACATTATGATTTTGGATGTAGCTTTCACATTGATGTAAACATTGCTCTTCTTCAATTGAGTCCATATTTTCTTTGCCCTGCTAAGAAAAGCTATTTTGTGGATTTATCATCTAAAGTTAAGGTAAAGAGTCTCCAATAGTCTCCAAGGTTAGATAGGTACATAGACTATACACTTATACTAGAGAGATAGGTAGGTACCAAAATCATCAAAAGTCAAAACCACAGCAGCTGACAAGTGACATTAGGTAGGCCGTAGCTGGCCGTAGCAGACGTAGGTAGGTAGATAGCACAGACCCAAAGAGAATATAATCACTACGTTTCACAGACCAATTAGAGTACTACGTAGATAGGTACCTAGTTAAAATTTTTCATCAACAGCAACATCAAATGTCACAGTGTTGCAATAAATAGGTAACTACGGCAATTGCTGTATCCGTGCCGGATTTAAAGTTGTACAATGTACGAAATTCAGCCAATCGATGATTACCGTACACTAAAATTATACCTTAAAGCAAAATACAGTAATTTCATCAAATCAAATAAATGGGTATTGTAATGTATTGTATTGCTTCCATAATATAGAGCTTCCATAATGTAAATTTTTTTTAGGAATGTGTGTGTTTTTAGGATATTTAATGCGTGTGCGAGGTGTGTTTGAACCATTACGTTTTTTTATGGTAGCATAGATATACAGGGCTTTCTCAAATTAGTTAACGACAATTCAACCAGGGGTCAATTCAACATCTCTGAAACGGTAAAAATAATAATTTAATTTGGTGTCGCGACACACCGGGTAGGAACGAAGTTCCTTCCAAATAACTATAAACAAAATCATAGCACATTATAGTATAGTAGAGTATACTCGAAGTATTGACAACTTAGACCTAAATAATATCACAATCAGATATAATTTAGGAGCGATATATAAAAGAGCGATCCAAGGAGGTAGAAATATTGATTGGGGCCAAGATGATGTTGCATAACAATATAGATGTCTTCAAAGGTCTGGAGAATAATGCCATTGGACATAATTTAAGAAATTAAAATAGATAGATAGAAGTATATGGTATGGTAAAAAGGTGTAACCCGTATAATTTGAAAGTAAGTCTAAAGGCATTCAGATTTAAGGCAACTAGTGTCAATAACTATTTTTTTTCTTTTTTTATATGAAATTTGCGCTAAACTGGTTCCTTCGGCTAAAGTAGAATCGACACAATTCATGAGTATATACTATGCATTGGCGGGGTGGAGTGAGGAAAAATAAATAAAAATACACTACTCGCTTGTCGCACCTGCGCATGTCTCATTTAACGGTTATAGTTTTTACCATCACATTTTTTCAGTTCGGTCGCGCAGTAAAATCCCTACCTTCTCCAAGCTTGCTTGAGTTTATTTAGCTTGTATAAAATACTTTACAAAATGGGTAATTATTAAATTAATAAAAAATATATATTTATTTCTTAACATAGAATTGTTTTTTAATTTTAATACTGATGACATATTCTTCAGATTCCGAAGAAGAATATGAAAACGATGAAGGCGAAGAGGAAGATGAAAACGGAGAAGACGAGAATTTGATTCTTTTGAAAAGTTAGAGAAGAAAATAACAGATTTTGAAGAAAAAGAATACGCGTTTTTTTATCATCGAGATGCTATGACAATTGAACAATGTCGCACAAAAGGAATCAAAAGGCATGTTGAAGCGTCCCTTATGTATTACAGCATCAAATACTTTTGCATTCATGGAGGGAAAAATTTTATATCTACGTCGAAAGGAGCAAGAAAAGCGTTCTCGTTTCAGAAAAAGTGTTCAGCATTTTTCAGTGTCGTAGTTGATAAAACTTTTAGATAAGCAAGTGAAAATTAATTTAATGAAAAAATATTTTACGGCTGATGCTTGGAAAAAAGTGGAACAAGTTTACTAGAAAAAAAAATTAAACGAATGGGAATGTCCTTCGTGAAAAGAAAATTTAAATACGACAGTAGATGATGAAGAAAAAGTGAAAACAAGTATAGGATGTGATTATTGTTGTGAATGGTATCATTTGAAATGTACGGGATTAAAGCGTTGTCCACGTAAAACTTATTGGATGTGTAAAAAATGTGAAGAAAATTAGTATATTCTAGTATAATTAAGTTAATTTTAATTTTATGAAAATGTAAGAATAATTAAAAGTTTTATAGAATTAAACTTGACTAAAAATAAGTAATTTAAATTTAAATAAGTGTTCAAATAATTTAATGATTTTATATCATTTAATGTAATAAAGAGAAATAACTCTTGAATGAATGAACCGATTTCCACGCGGTTGGCAACATTCGACGTAGTTTTTTAAATTTCATTAAAAATCTTCAAGTATAAATTGATCGATCGAGGAATTTCGAAGTAATTCAGAAAAAATACTTTCTTCGGTTTTCTTTTGACAAAGATAACTCAAGAAAGAATTAATCGATTTCGAACGGGCTGATGGCGATCGACGTCATTTTTTGATGTTAAGAGCTTAGTTTCTAAAATCGATCGGTAGAGCCGTTTAAAAGTTATTAAAAAAAACATTTAAAAAAAATTAAATTATTTGCACTCTAATTGATAAAATAAAATTATTCGTACGACTTCTGTACGAATAATAATAAATTGTTTGTCCAGTACCCGTATTAATAATTATAAATTGTTCGTACAGTACCTGTATTAACAGACTCAGCCTATGTTTTAAGGGGGTTCATCATGTTTTCAGGACTCATGAGTGAATTGAAGGAGGAGTCAAAGGAATAGTGGATACTTGTGTCTTTTTTCGTATTTTTGTACACACCACATACGAAGTTATTACTACCACATACAACTTACCATAACAAGCGATAAAAATTGAAAGAAATTTCAATTCCTTATTCAACGAAAGTAAATAAACTGCTATGTGATAATAAAAATATGTTTAAAAAGGTATGTACTTGGCGTGAAGATAATTATACATGTTAAAATTTACATGTATTGATCTAACCCCAAAGTTACAAAATTATTTTGCTAATTTTGTTGATATTAGCAAATACACTGGTATAAGTCACAGAAATAATTATACCCATACGAAAAATACGAATGTATAATTGTTTAATATGGTCAAAATCAAACATCGTTATTCGTCAACTTGGTTATTACGCGCATATGTAATACACAATATAATAATATGTAAACCTCTCCATATGTTAACCAGCGGAGCCAGTTGCAAAATGAATGATTTGTTTTGCCCCAAATTTAATACGTAAATTCCGTGTTTTTTGTCCGCGATGGAATCCTAAACTACTAAACCGATTTCAATCAAAATTTGCACACCGTGTGCAGTTTGATCGAAATTGATAGATAGGATAGATGATATCTCAATTAATGGTAAAAAAAATCCATCAGAGCGAAGTCAGAACAGGCAGGTCCTTATAGTCGCTTAATCTTTTTCAGATGAAATCCTTTTAAAGTTTAAACTGCAAGACACAGCTACGTTTACAGTAAAAAAATAAACTTTTGAACGTAGTCAACTCAGATTTTCCAGACCTACGAAGTTGCAAAAATTCGCTACGAGTATGAGTTCACGTATCTACTATGTTAGTTTATTTTCTGAATTAAAAAAAATCGGAAATGAATAGGTAGGTACATCGATTCTAAGTCTAGTAAGGAAGACTACAAAAATTTAAAATGCATTATCCTAGTCAAGTTGCCGAGGAAATTTTGTCACCTCTTCTTCTTCTGACTGGCTAGATTTGGCTTACGCTTGATAGAGCTAATAATATTATGTTTTTGAATTGAATAAAACTTGAAAATTTTCACTTTTGTAAACAAATGCGCTATATACTCATAATCCATATGTTACCTAAATAAATATTTTTTTATTTCATTTCGGTGTTTGATTATAATGCTTATAAACAATATTAATTATTAAGATAAGCAGCACGTTCTATCCTGAGGTAAATTTTTTTCATTCATATGGATACATCATAAGACTTCTGGTATGATCTGTGTAAAATAATGTTTTACTATTTTCCTTAATCTGTAACAAATGAAAGAATAAGTTAGCAGGAATATCTATCACAAATTCTAGCTGTCTACAAAAATGTAAAGAAAATTTGTTTTCTTGCAGTTTTATTGAGTCAGGATTTAAATTTAGTTCAAGTTGATAGATCTTCATGATAGCTACTCTAAAAAGCAAAGTACAGTATCTAAAGCAATTTGAGAATTTAAAATTCCCGCGCTTGTAATAGTTTACCTCACGAAGCCGCAACGGCGCTGAAGTATACTTGTATAAAGCCGTGGTTGTATTTTTTTTAAAGAGAGATACACTTCTTCTCTTGTTGTCGTTCGATTTTTTTTTTTGGAATGACTATTGCGTTGCCAACCTCGCGGTTTTTACAACTTCACCGGGCTTTGATCGTTCGATTCTGTGTCGTTTGGAGGATTATTTGCCACAACAGTCACACTGCTTACGCGGAATTAGCAAAATAAAGGCTTATTTTTACATCTGTTATAATGGATTTTCGCAAAGTAACGACTGATTCAATAAAATACATTGATAGTCGTAAAACTATACACTGTTGCATGATGTTTCATTAATGATAATAAAATAACACCACTACTGCATAATGTTTCAAATATGATACGAAAGAAAATCTATGTAAATTAAGAGCAAAATTGAATAAAACAAAATGCAATTATGTTATTTGGCTAGAATGTGAAAAATAAAACTAATAATTATTTGACAACTCATTAAATAACACAGACAATTGAATTTGAAAATATTTATTAAAGGCTCAGATAAAGTACTTTATCTGAGATTAAAGGTAACTTAACGATTTTGACTTCTAGAATTCAAAGTGACATATTTTTTTAAAAATAAGGGTTGGCTCACACCAGCTCACACCTTTCTGCTTAAATGTCATCTTAAATGTCTTTCTGCTTAATTATCAGGGGGTGATTATGTAACTCAGTTACCAACTCAAAATGGATGAGTGTACATCAAATCGCTGTCAAATGACGTGTTTTGTATTTACTATCTCCAGTGACCAACAGAAACAATAGAGATATCAAACACAAATGACGTCATTTGATGTACATTTTACAGTTTGAGTTAGCAACTGAGATACGTAATCACCACCCAGACATAATACGTCATTCGGTAAGGGGTTAAAATTTTACCTTTACCTTGTTTGTATATCTTGGTTGTAATAAAAAAAATATTTATAAAAAAAACATAATCAATTGTTTAAAACAAATGCTGAAATGTTGGGAATTTCATGTTTTAGAAATAGAGCGAAATTGCATATGCCGAACCAAAAACTTAATATTTCTAAAAATAATGTTTTAACTGCATGTAAGTTCGTATATACAAATATAACCCAATTCCTGATAATCTCAAATCACTTCCATTAAAAAATTTCGAAGGAAGGTAATTGACCTCTTGTTAGAGAAAACGTATCATAGTGTCGAGGATTTTCTTGTGGACAAGAATTTACAGTAATATTATTGTAATAATTATTACGAAATATACTGAAAATTCTGGTTGCCGAGGAGTTTGTCTTGCCTTAATTTAAAGTATATGTAATTAAATAATATTTTTTTAAATAGATGTTAAAATATTTGCACACCAAACTATTTACACACATATTCCGCAAATAACTAATTTTCTTTCTTTCTCCGAAACATACAGTTTGTTTAGTAATTTAATTTTTTTGACAAAAACAAAGACAAAAAAAATCGACAACGATATGAAAATTGCTAAATCAAACTTGGAGTGGGTAATATCGGTTTTTTAAATTATCGAATCGTAACTATTTAATATTATATTAATGTTTAATATCAGAATCTGATACTATTTACTTTTTAAAACTGTCTATTGACAAATACCGTAAGATACGTCAGATCGTTTTAAGTCTACAGTCTTATTAGATTTTTACTGTCACTGGCAGGTATTGACTATTGATAATATTGTTATACTAAATGAATTGTCCTTCATACAGGCTTGGGACTGGATGCAATATTATTACTTTATGTGGTTTTGTTAAAATATTTTACATTGTTATTCTTGCGTTAAATTTAGTAGAAAGAATATATATTTGTGTTATTTGAATAGCCGAAACCTATATGAACCAATTTATGTATAAAAAACGCATTTATTCTATAGGCTATTAATATAGAGCGGTTGTACGTGTCGCTGAGTATTTGACAGTATATTATTTCATCAAATGGATGTAGTTATTTGCACATATGTTAGGATATTGAGCGAGTTAACGAACCAACGCAGCGCAGTATCGCTACGATGCAGCAATTTAGTCTTCCGTCTTTCAAAAAGTATATAGTTTTTACATGCCTCTATATCTGATATCATGATATGAGTCGAATATACGTTTCAATATTTATGTACGATTTGTATCGCCAAGTCCTAAATCTAACATTAAATATCCTAAATTGGAAGCACTGTTTCCATCTGAAAACGTCCGTGTCCGATTATATTTTTCTAGATTAACTTTTTCGTACGGAGTTATTCGGAATGTATGTGACAGGCCTTGAAATGTATTATCTGCATATATTTTTAAGCTGTAGTAACTTATGTCTAACGTCTGTCATCAATGCGTCGTGCTTTTGAACTGCTTTGATATTTGACAAAGATGGAAGCCGCGAGTGCAGAAGCCGGTGGGAAAAATCATTTAAAAGATGTTTTATCTGAATCGGAAATCACGAATCTACCAACTCAAGTTGCTAATAAAATAAATTCATACATAGACCAAAAATTTGAGGAGTACCTGACGTCTAAAGCGCTATATGAAACCAGTAAATCGCAGTTAGGTGAGACATTCATTGTAACATTAAAATCGCATAAAATTATGAGATAAGTACAACTTAACACATTACACATTTTAATATACATTTTAAAGAGTCCTTCCTGTCTAAAGTTTTCTTGAGTCTTGACTTAGGCAAAACATATGTGCTTATTTGAAATTGTTAAGATCATAGTCAACATTTTTATTATAAATGGAAGGTCTAGAGTTAGTACCTCAATGAACTTTAAAAAGCACTAGTTTTTTATGTAGTTAACCTAAGAATTAAGTCTCCATTAGCTTGAGTGTATTCATATTTTGAAATTTAATGTGGGTAATATTAAATAAGGAACTTGTGTTTTGTTTCTTTTTACTTTATATATGTTTTTATTTATTGTCATAATCATTGTTGATTGTTATTGAAACTGTCTTGTTTTTTCTTTTATATGAAATTTAACTTAACTAGAGTTTTACTGACTAGTTTTGATAGAATCTGCTGAGAATTTGATGTAAAGGTGATTTTGTTTGTAAATTAGAGAAAGTGAACAACAAAAGTGTTTTTGTAGAAATTGACAATTTAGGACAAAAAGTAGGTAAAGTTACGGTTGTCCATGTAATTTTCAAATATTAAATGAAAGGCTGATGTTATTTCATAATATATAATATATAGTAGGGTTGATAGAGATTCCTCTTCCTCACAATGTGGAAGTTCTGCATTTTTTTGCGATTCCTCATCTTCCAAAATTTGATTTTGCAATATTTTCTTTAGCTTTTACATTTATTATGAGGAATTTATGAGGAGGTAGATTTGCTAGCGTCTGAAAATAAAAACGCCCTTATTTGTACTTATTACAAATTAAATTTGAAATTAGTTTGAACCAAATGTCTATATTAAGTATGTTGGTAAATATTTTTATCTTATGCTACACAAGGGTGTGTAATGCTACCTTGTGTGTGTAGGTATTACATGAAGAGAGAACTTGTTGTAACTTGAAATAGACAGTAGTGCTTGACTTGCTTAGTACATACAGGACATTACATTGTTTATATCTTCAAATTATGAATTTTATGCAACTGTGCACCAATATTTATCAACAACTCCATCCAGTGTCCCATGCAAAAGATGTTTCAGTAGGGTGGGATTAATTTATGTAGATTTATAAAACTGAAAGGTTGTCTGCGAAAAACTGTGGCAAATTTGTTTTTTTTACAGAATATGATCTTCCTATTGCTAATTATGAAAAGTAATAATAATTTATTATTACTCACAATTAACAATAGCTGTTGATGTTACTTTGATTACAAATTTCACTTTCTTTATCTTATTTTACTATAATTATGAGATAAGTACAACTTAACACATTACACATGGACATCCTCTTCCTCATAAGCAAGCATCCTAATCAACCCTAAATGAATATATTATAGCTACATACAAAAACATAGATATCTTCTTTAGAGTAAACTTGTAAGTCACACAGTTCAAATACTTAGTAGAAGTATACATTGTATTTTATTTTAATAGGTACACATTTTCTTGTATATAATATCAGCATTCTATCATATTTTAGGTTGGGTATCTGGGTATCACAAAAAGTTACATTAAAATTTCCAAGCCTATGGCTGGCAACTTATTATTAATGCATTTGATTTCTATAAGTGATGTGTGTTATTGAGTATACTTCATTGTGGACTAAAAAATAGTAAAACTAAAATAACAGTACTGGAACATTTTAGACATGTCAGATGAGTGTGAACATGTCAACTTATCCGTTCAACAGTTCGCAGCCCAAAAAGGGTGTCTTAAAAGGTTCGCCCGATTAGCGCAACCCATTTCGGGTGCCGTCTGCCGCGCTCCATTCTTAATTCAAGTTTGTTCAAGTAAACTTTGTGTATCCAAATAAATTTTTTTTTGTGTGTAGCAGACTATACAACCTGTCGTATTAAAAAGTTTGAAGTGTGTCAACATGGTAAAAAAAATTTCGGAACGATTAGAGTGGGCATGACTTATTCATCCATTGCGCTTTTTTCGAGTATGTTGTCGGTTAGTGACTTGAAAACAAAAAGTGATGTGAAAATGTGTTAGTTAAGTGTTAAAATTATATTTTGGTAAGTGATAAACAATTTTATAAAACACTACACATCATTTAACTAGTTTTAGATAAAATTTAGCTATATTTAAGTCGGTCATGTATGTACTTGTGACGTAACGGCCCGCTCGATTTTAACTATTTCTAATTATATAATAAAATATAATAAATTATTCTTATAAATAACATTGGTAATGTGTTTATATGACATATCTACAGATAAAACATATAAGTTTTATGAGTTTCTTCCACTAAATACTCCATAATAAGGGATAATAAGAGATTAAATGTCACGTGACACTTTTTGGAACATGCAAGAATTTAATTCTATATAGAATTCGTTTGTGAGAAATAGCTAATTTCATATTTTTTTTAATTAGCAAATATAATCATAATTCTAAATTTAAATTTTTATCAAGTACATATTCGGAACATTTTAAAAAAAAAAAAATTTTTTTCAGATTTTAGCCGTTTTACCACCCATTTTATTATCTTGTTTTACTTAAATTTACCAAACCTATTTTAACATCTGTGAACGCTTTTACTGAGAAGAACAAACATTAAATAGAATAAAACAAACAAACTACTTCTCAGAACTTACAACAAGCTTGTGTAAAATTTCTAAAGTCGGCCTTTTTGTAGTACCGGGTAGCAGGTAGTGATATAACAACCCGTTTTTTTTCCCGAGCTTGTGTGGTAAAATATTTGCATGGACATTGTTGTTTTTGTAATTGCATTTTGTTAAATGTTTCATGTTCTTTCGATTAAAGTATTTAGAAGGTAAATAAAATTCGTTTGTTTTTCATAAGAAATGTTTTTCTTGGGAAAATTGGGAAAAAACACGGTTTTTTTTTTGCATTTTGTTCGTTGCAAATGGTTTTGGGGTTAAACATACACATTTTTACGTTATTAGGTAGCCGAATTCTCAGGGATCCTAAAAATATATACATTTATATGTTTTTAATACATAAATCGAAAGATATCGTCGTTTTTCCGATTTCCCGCCATTTTTCGCAAAACGTGTGTGTGTGTGGACAATTGGGCGACAAAATCGCTTATGCGTGGACTGTTGACTGGTTATGACATTTTCAATCAACCATTTCCCTGGATTAGATTAAGTCTGTAGAAATGTAATGTACAAACTAACCTTACATAACAGCACTATACATATTTTGTTGTAAGAAGATAACAATAACTAAAACTAATTTAGTGCAAACAAAACTAAGTGTGCCACAATACTATCCCCACTGTCACATTAAAAATATAAACTAACAAAATATTCAAGAAAAATAATAGATTTTGAGGTATAATTAAAATTTATTTTCTATTTTTAAAGATTTACTACCAACATCAATATATTTTTTGTGTTGTGTTATAAAATTGAACACATGCAAACACACATACATTCAGATTGTGCACAATGAATCAAAATGTATTAAAGGGTTTTACTGTGCTTTGAAACAATATTATTGCAGTTGTAAGATACTTCCTGTTTACTTACAACTTTGTCAGTGTAGGTAAATTTTTTTTAAATTTTCATCCCCCGTTGTTGTCTTTTGAGGGTTGGAGTTTTAATATTAGCCTATGTTTAAACTTGTGGGTTTTTATTTTTATGCATATCGAATTTTATTAAAAGCAGTCTAGTGGCTTAACATTAATGTGCCCTGGTTGTATCTCTGCATATCACTTCGGGGATATAGGCATAGAGATTCTTTTTTTTTAAATAAAATGTTTAGGTGCCAAGTTGTACATGGTCTTCTAAAGCATGTCTAAGGAAATACGTTACATACATCGATCGAAAATTTGTGGCCCATCGACGTTGAAAAAATAAAAAGGCCAATTGCACCAAGATCACCACTAGATGTTTAGTAGGTCGAGGTTGGCCGTTTCCCAATTTTTGGCAAAAAGGTAGATGAAAATACTATATTTAGGGCAATACAACCATAACATGCTCCAAGTGCCTAGTTCCAGAGGAATTTTTTTTTTTTAATTTCATACTAACAAGTAGTCATTAAAGTTCATTTAAAGATTTTTTACTAAATTTATGTTTTAGTTTTCTCCTGTATTTGTGATTTAATACAAAAAAGTTCCAAACATTCTGTTAATTTCATTTCATATAAGCTGGCAATGTATCCTATAAGATACATTAAAACAAAAATAATTTTCACTACTACTGTGGCAAATGGCAATGTATCCTAAAAGATACATATCGAATCTCCATATTTGGAAAGGCTTGATTTTTTTAAATATTTTTCCTAAGCTCCTATTTGCCTAAATATCAAAAAAAAATTGATATCATTAAAAAATAACTATTTTAATTTTTTGCCAAGAATTTAACCCTAAAATATGGACTGAGGGCTAGTCAAACCACTTGTGATTCAAAAATGACTACTAATACATTATTACAGAGTATTTTGTGTCAAGTGTCACAATTGCCCCAGACTTGTCTAGCTTTTTTTCATTTTCTCTGCTATACTAATTTAAACAAGTTATTAGTTGCAGACCGCCCGATCAGTCTTATTAGTTCACTCGGCAAAATATACGAGCGTCTTATCCTCGCCCGCCTTAAGACGGTCGTAGCCGAGAAACATTTGTTAATGGATGAGCAATTTGGTTTCCGGGCAGCCCATTCATGTACAAATCAGGTGCACCGCCTCACGGAGCACATTCTAGAGCCTGAATAGACGTTGCCCCCTCTACACGGGAGCCCTATTCTTCGACGTGGCCAAGGCGTTCGATAAGGTCTGGCACAACGGCCTAATCTATAAGCTCTACGAAATGGGCGTGCCATATAGACTAGTTCTCATCATACGAGACTACTTATCAAATCGCAAATTCAGATTTCATGTAGAAGGTACTCTATCTAGCAGTAGGCCCCTAGAGGCTGGGGTGCCGCAGGGCTCGGTGCTCTCAACTTTGCTATACAGCCTGTACACGAACGACGTACCACGATCGCCGCGCCCTTACGTCTACGTAGCCCTTTTCGCGGACGACACGACACTATATGTGTCTAGTCATAACGGTCAGTTTATAGGTAGAACTCTAAATAGAGCGGCCGCTCTCCTGGGCGACTGGTTCAGGAAGTGGCGCATAGAAGTGAACCCCGGTAAAAGTGCAGCGGTGTACTTTAATCGGGGCACTAGGCCATTCGAACGGATAAGACCCTATCGCTATCAGGGTAACATCAAAATGTTCGATAGAATAATTCCCTGGGAAAAATCAACAAAATACCTAGGGGTTATTCTAGACAATCAGATGTCGTTCAAACCGCACATCTCACGTGTCACTAACAAGGCTAAGCACGTACTTATCCGTCTCTATTATTTAATGAAAATTGTTTATTTGCGGAATATGTGTGTTAAAAGTTGTTATAAAGATATTTAAGAATACAACATATTCTACCACATTGTGGTGTGCAAATATTTAGTTAAATTTTATGAAGTTACATATTTCTATAAAAAATGTACATTTAAATCGCAGCACTTATTTACATTTTTAATAAACATTTTATTTATTTACAAACATAAGTTTCATAATTTATTATATGAGGGCCAAACTGAAAGTTTTTAGAACTGGCAACTTAAAAGCATTATATTAGAAAAATAAGTTTAAATTTTGAAAATAGAACTCTTTACCAATAATATTGAGTATAAACAACAAATTGAAAATTGTCTGTGCACGTCAGAATGAATTTAAGCCAAGAAAATTTTCGTGTAATGATTTTTTATGACTTTCGATGTCATATAAGTCAACAAGAAAGTTATG
>NJDD01008723.1:92803-113782 GCA_002245505.1 Calephelis nemesis
ACTAGGCGGTCAACATCGTAACATTTTTTTATGACATTAGAAGGCAAACAAGCAGACGGATTTCCTGATGGTAAGAAATTCCCGCCGCCTAGAGATACCAAAGGTGGTAATGGTGCGTTGTCAACCAGAGGCCGAGATGTTAGGCCTCGAGCAAAAGTAAGTTTACCGGCTACCTTACCTTACCGGCTAACATTTTGTAGGGGAACATAAGCTTTCTCAATAGGCAATGTATCATCATTATCGATAACAAGACGAGCACATAGTGTCTATGTAGATATGGACATGTTGAGAACGTTGCACCTGCCCGTAACCTGGTTAAGTACGATAACCCTGGGCTTGACGTTCATCATTGTACTGGTTATCTTGCCTTGGTGATGTTTTCACTCGAAATCGACTGCGAATAACCTTTGTGATGATTTTTTTATATAAAGCGTAAATATTGTAATATCAATGATGCAAAGGTCAAATGTTTGGTTGACCTAAACCATTTTCGTTGATTTAATATATCTATCTTTATATATATATAATTCTTGTGTAAGTCTGTTTGTCACTGAACTCTTCCTAGACGACTAGAGCGGATGATTTTTTTTTGTGTGTGTTCAAGGGGATTCACAATTTGGTCCTCTGGAAAATGTTTTTTTAATTATTTTTTTAATAATAAGTAGGTGTTGTTTCACATTGGATCCGACAGACTGTGCTACTATCGAAGCATTAATGTCAAGCGATAGGAAGTTTGATGGGTTAATTTAATTAGTCTATATATATAAAAATCAATGCCACTTTTCGTTGTAATTTTATAACTCAAGAACGGGCTCACCTATCCAAACCAAATGTTTAGGATTTGTTCAGACTATTTAGTAGATGGTTTATGTGAAGTTTGCATAAAATCGTTTGAGCGGTTTTTCATTTATCACATTTTTTGTAACAAATGAATTTAATAAATGGCGGATCGTTTTGTAGTTGGGTATTTTTCTGTCAAATTAAAACTTTTTTCAGATAGAGATTGTGCTATCATATTGAAATTTTTTTCAGTTGTTTTTTCTTTTTTTGGGTTATGTCATTCATGCGGTCATATATGTACGTAGCTGTACGTAGCGAAGCACGTACCGGGCCGCTAGTTTAACTATGTTTATTATGTATTACACTCAAAAACACTCTTCTTAGAAGTGGATTCCCAACAATAATATCACGTACACGTTAAGTGTAGACCCATTAGACCTTTGCACATTGAAAAAACTTTCACGCATGAATTGAAAGATATGGATGGTCACGAACTGTCTGATTTCCGCTTATCAGGTTTTTATCTTGATGACCTAGGTCGACAGAATTCTTATTTATCCTTTTAAATAAATCTCGTCTGACAATTGGACACAATTTATATAAGAAGTAGTTAAGCGATTTATGTAGATGTAGGATTTTTTTTTCACCCTGTTGGTCCGGGTCTCCTGCGTAGAACGGACCGTCTACATTCCTGCCAGGCAGCGCGTATCAAAGGTTAAATTGGTTATTGCCAACAAGATCGACGGTGGTGGAGTTCATGCTGCAGCTTGTCCCGGTGAGGAATTAAATTTAAAATAACTTCTTGCCGGATCTTTTCAGTGTGTGGCCGTGTTCCGATCCGGTGGTAAATTAATTATTATATAGACGCGTCACAAGTGCCACGTGAAATAAAGATAACTTTGAATTTGAGGATCCATCCGCGCCTTTCGTATTCTTGCCATCGTTATAACAATGTCAAGTTCCGGTCCTGAGGGTAAGGTGTCCAGTAGACATCCAAAATTGGTCTAATACCCCTGCTACAGTACAGTAAAACACCTACAACTATGGTGTATATAGACCACGGTCTTCTCTTACCATCAGGAGAGCCGTTTGCTTGTTTGCTATTTTTTTTTATATTGGAAGGCAAACAAGCAGCGGAATTCCCGATGGTAAGAAATTCGCGCCGCCTAGAGACACCAAAGATGGCAATGATGAGTTGCCAACCTGAGGCCAAGATATTAGGCCTCTAGCAAAGGTAAATTTACTGGCTACTTTACCCTCCAAACCGGAACACTTCACGATGTTATGGCGGCAGGAATAGGTAAGGCAGTGGTACCAATCCGGGTGAGTCGCTGCGAAACTCTATCACCTAGTCAGATGTCACGGTGTTAGTGACGGTAAGCCTAAGCTCGCCTTATACAGCTGCCTGGCAGGAAGGCAGATGGTCTATTATGCAAAGGAGCCCGGACCAACACGGGGTACAGTAATACACTTTTGGTGTCTATAGACCATCTCATCTCTTACCATCGGGAGAGCTGTTTGCTTGGCTATTTAATTTCATCACTCACATCACTCTTTTTACACTCCAACCTTTTTTGTTCTCTTGCACGCACGTTGCACTTTTGCTCCTGTAAAGTTTTTGAATAGCGATAGAAATCCCTTGAAAAGTGTTAATACAAAACCCTTTGTTTCCTTTACCAGCTGGCATCGTGAATGTCTATAATGACCGCAAATGGGGGTTCAGTTTGAAACCGCTTATGCATCAACGGTTGTGTCCCTTTGTTCTAACGAAATGTAATTGGATCCAGTTACTTGCAATAAACCTAGGTAATGTCATGGCTTGTACTATTGATGTTTACATGTTGTACACGTAATGTAATTTTTTTTATGACATTGGAAGGCAACCAAACAGACGGATTTCCTGATGGTAAGAAATTCCCGCCGCCTAGAGACTCCAAAGTTGGTAATGGTGCGTTGCCAACCAGAGGCCGGGATGTTAGGCCTCAAGCAAAAGTAAGTTTACCAGCTACCTTACCCTCCGAACCGGAACACGTCATGACGTTATGGCGACAGGAATAGGTAAGGCGGTGGTACCAATCCGGGCGAATCGCCGCGAAACTCTACCACCTAGATAAATTTTTTATAGGTCAGATAAGATTTTGATATTCCGGATTTAAATATAATATTGCCTCGTTAATTATACTAGTGGTCGCCCATCGGTCGATATTCGACCATAATAAATTTTAACATCTTGTTGATAAGAACGCCATCTTCATTTCTCAAGTCCAACTACTTTATTTTCAAACTTTTTAGTGCGCCATCTTTGATCTTTTATCGTTATCATCAATATATTTGTTTGTGTGTATCAAATGCATGGTAGTGTAGGTAATGTTTTATTTATTGATTTAATTTACTTTATAAGCATTATTATTGAGAAATATTAGCGTTCTGCACTTCTCCTACACATAAACTATATGTGCGTTTTCATACTCCTCCTTTCGCGCAATTTGTTTTGGCATCACGTATTAATTAATTATATTCATTTGCTAACATACTATGTCGTGTTTACATAGATAATAGTTTCTATTACTGCATTTAAATTCTAAAATTTATTTTTCATCTATTTCAAATTTCAGTTTTGTCAATAAGCCGAATACTTTCATTTTTTCTTTTATGTCAAATGCATATATTTGTTGAATATTACTTTTGTATATTTGTAATTGTTTCTGTATATTTTTAGTCTCAATATCGTCTATTTATATATTCGTCTATTTATTGAGAGTAATGCTTTGCTTGACATGCTTTTATTTATTACTTTTTAGGATTGACTATAGTTTTGACTTCTCTAGACTTTCTGTCTCGAAATCTTCAAATCACTATTTTTATTAAATTAATTTACTTTTATTTTGAACATATCGGATTCGGATAAACGATGTTATTAAATTAGTTATTAATTAGTTTCACTGTTATTTAACTAGTCAAACATCAACCTATATTTAGTTAGATACTGAGTCTATACCATTTGGTAACATAAAAACATGAATGGTTTATTATTCTTGTTTGAAATATTATTATCAACCTTTATTCATTACTCATGCGCTTTTCTGGAACACAGCTGGCGTATTGAGCATGTTTTTAGAAAAGGTTCGGAATTTTTAACTATCCGGTTTAAAAAATCTGCACCTTGCACGAGTCTACTACTTAGTTAGTCTTAGTTGATCAGTGAGTCACAACTAAAACTTAACACAGTTTTAGTTTAAGTGTTGAAATGAGCTTGCGGAGCGTGGTATCGTGGGCTATCTAAATGTCTTTGTCTAGCCGCTGATAAGATTGTGGGGTAACATGTCTCAAATTGGTTCACTCGTGAAGTTACTAATCATTGTGACAAAACAACTAAGTTATTTTTTTTATTGTTTTCATTATTTTATTTTGTTGCGACATATTTGCAATAATCTGCACAATCCACACAAAGGTCGGGTAAAAAAATAAATAATTCATTGCGATATTTTATTCTGTAGCCTTAACTATTTCGTGGAGCGAAAGTTCTAGATGTATCCAGACTAAGAATATTTAAGTGTCGGTTAGTATTGTATTTACTAGATACTCAATTATAAAAAACAAAATTTCGTATTTTTCTCAGTATGTTTTTCTTCGAATTTGTGATTGAACACAAATAAGTATGTTAATTACTAGCAGTTTCACGCAGCTTCGCCTGCGTAACTTAGCTTTTACTGCACCGATTTTGATGAAACGAAGCCTATGTCACTCAGGGATGATGTAGCATTCTAAGGGTGCAAGAATTTTTGAAATCGGTCCAGTAGTTTCGGAGCCTATTAATTTCAAACAAGCAAACAAAAAAATCAAACATTTCCTCTTTATAATTTTATTTAATTATAATGTATGACCTATGCTCTATGATAATATCATCCAGTATCAATATCCGATGACATGAAATTGTAAATCAAGGGAAGTTATTTTGTTCATAATATTTGAAGTCACAGATCCTACGATCTGATAAATAAATGTATGTGGTTATAAATCTAACGGTTAACGTTCAATGGTATATTATGGAAAGTTCAAGAAAGGAAATGATGGTCGGTGATATTTTTACCGCCTCATCGGTTCATGGCACTAACGGAACCTCTCGAATAAGTACGGTCAAAGAAACAGGCAGTCGAGCACGCATCCGCCTGCATTTACCGAACGCAGCTGTAACTAGCCAACCAGTATCTACTGTGAACCGCTTACTTTCTTTCAACTTTACGAGCTTCGCTATTGTTTTGACCGTGGGAAGCTCTGATCGGGTTTTCTTCGTAAATTATACGGTATTAGTAATTTTCTGTGGTTTCCTTTATGCCCGAAACAGTTTTACCAATTTGTTACAATGAAGCTTTTATTTAAGTACTACTGAATAAAAAATTTCGTAACTTTGTTAGGATTTTATGTTAACATTAAATTTATTGAATTGAATTGAATTTACATAAGTGGCTAGCTTGTAGCTAGATGAAATTAGCCCTTTTAAAACTTAACTGTGTATATTTTTTTCTATCAAACGACCAAAAACTTTAACGTTGAATTTTTGAAAATTAAAATTTTAAGCAGTTTTGATAAAATAACATATTTGTATTTTGAACCAGGTATTGCTATGAAATTTTAAAATTTAAATTGATAAGGTAGAACAGAGAATATGAAAGACGTTACTAAATTTTATATTCGAAAAAACTTATCTTATAAATCATCCCCTTCCTGTTCATTTGAAATTTCTCGTGACAATAACTAACACAACAAAAATAGAATTAGCAAAATCGGACCACCCTTTCAGGCATGACGCCATGACTACGCGAAATTGGGATTCATTTTATAGATAGATAAATATCTTATTATATATTAGTCCTGTTTAGGCTGATTTGCCTAACAAAACAAGTTTTGGGATGGTAAATGCTTGTATTTCAATATGTTAGAATAACTTGTAATTAAAAAGTATAACAAAACTGCATAGGCGTATGAAGGTTAGGCGGGAACAGAGATCTCCTTATTCATTGCACAAATTATATGACATTGACAGTTACTTCTTCTCATATTATTTTTCGTCCAAACGTCAAACGCCGTGAACAAGTCCGTTTGGAAAATAGAAGTCGGCTAAACAATTATTGATAAAGGTACTTTGGGCTTGGAAATGACAATGCTGTCAACAATACTGACAATGACCATCAAAGTTTTCACTTTCAAAACAAAGCACGTCACGTCACCACGTGTCATTAAACGGCCATCGTTATCGTGCACATTAATTTTTGCGCATTTTACGAAGTCCACAAACAAGCATCGTATATCAGTTTGAAAAGTAAACACCCGTTACGAAGGCCCGGGCGAATGGTGCCGTGTCAATAACCCCGTCGTGCCAGTGTATGGCACACCAGATCAGTTCATGATCGATCTCACATTTTGCAAATGCATTAACACTATTAAATCTGCAATGGACGTACTTCTAAATGGACGAAGCGCACGAAATCCCGAATTAGACGTTTCTCTCAGTACAACAGATAAAACCGATCTGTGACGTCTAAAAATTGAAATTCGGTGAAATTGAGTTTAAGGTCTTAATATACTATTTGTTATTCAGCTAATTCATTGATACTAAATGCAATACAATGGACAAAGCGCATGAAATCCTGAATTAGACGTTTCTCTCAGTGCAATAGATAAAACCGATCTGTAACGTCTTAATAATTGAAATTCGGTGAAATTGAGTTTAAGGTCTTACACTGTTATTCAGCAAATGCATTGATACTATAAATTTAGTATCGACGTACATCTAAATGGACGACTCGCAAGAAATTCCAATATAAATGTTCCTCCCAGTTCAACAAATAAATTCGAAACATCATCAACACGTAGTACCTACTTAAAATTCGGTGAAATTGAGTTTAAGGTCTTAAACTACTATTCTGGTTCAGCAAATACATTAATATGTACTATAAAATCTGCTTCGGACGTAAATCTAAATGGACGAATCTCACTAAATCCCTAAAATAAATGTTTCTCCCGGTAAGTACAACAAATAAATCCGAAATATCGTCAATACCTATTTCAAATTTGGTGACATTGAGTTTAAGGTCTTAAACTATTATTCAGCAGATACATTGATACTTAAAAATCTTCTTTGGATGTGCATCTAAATGGACGAATCTCACTAAATCCCTAAAATAAATGTTTCTCCCGGTAGGTACAAAAAAAAACCGAAATATCATCCACACCTACTTAAAATTCGGTGACATTGAGTTTAAGGTCTTAAACTATTATTCAGCAGATACATTGAAACTTTAAAATCTTCTTTGGGCGTAAATCTAAATGGACGACTCGCCCGAAATTCCGCATTAGATGTTTCTCCAGTACAACAGATAAAACCGATTTATCTGTAACGCTCAATATGTGAAATTCAGGGTAAGGTCTTGTATTGTTTAGCAAATGCATTAACACTATAAAATCAGCCATCGATGTACATCTAAAAGAAAGAATCGCACAAATTCCGGAGTAGACGTTCTTCCAGTACAACAGATAAATTCGATATATCTGTAACGCCTAATATGTTATTGAATTTTGGTGAAATGGAGTGTAGGGTCTTCTGCTGTTCAGGAACTGCATTAACACTATAAAGTCAGTTATCGACGTACATGTACATGGAATAATCGCACGAAATTCGGTAGTAGATGTTCTCCCAGTACAACAGATAAAACCGATATATCGGTAGCGCATGATATGTTATTTAAATTTGGTAAAATTGAGTTTAAAATTTTGTACTACAAATAGTACAAATTGTTCACTAAAAGATATTTGCAGATCCTATTCCTGTGTAATATCCTATTCTACTTCTGTATGATATTGACGAAGCGTACATTATTTTAATATTCTGACCACCGGTAAACCGGTAAAGCTCTACCAACAGTATATTATATGCAAATATTGACGAAGTTGCTGTGAGCTATACTTACTGTGTTAGTAAACACAAAGTCAAACAAAGTTGAGTGCTGTCTGAAGGCATTTTTCTTTTATTTTCGCAAAACGTGCCCATCAGTTTTTTTTTATATTATGAGACTTTTTATAACATAAACCGTTGTTCCGACATCACAGTCATCAATCCTTACATAAATTGTCCAATATAAACCAAAAATGTCTTGCTATTAGTACACTATCAATCATCAGTCAGTCAGTCAATCCTCTATAAAATGGCAGTATTGATATTATGATGTTAATTACAGATGCCACTTTAACGATAACAGTAGCCTACCGTTTCCACATGACTCCATTACTTTGCTAAATATTCATCCTGATGTACACATCTGCCATTACAATTATTTAAACTATTTAGTTTTGTGACGCAGTAACAAAAGAGTGATACATTTGTACTACTATTTTGTTACTACGTCACATCTAGTGACATATTTGCCCAATCAGTTGCTGCAATTTTACAAAAAAATTCGCCCGCTCTAAACTGAGATTTAAGCTCAAGTTGGAACAAACTGCACACGGTGTACAAATTTTGAATAAAGTCGATTAAGTAATTCGATTAAGTAATAAATTTGGAGTCTATCACGGAAAAACCAGTTGAACCGTAATCTATGTATATCAAATATGAATGTAATGGAGCCTTGGTTGTAACTCTACCTTGCCCTTTGGAGATACTGGCTTGAAGACCCTTTTTCTTTGGCTTGAAGACACTTTTGTATTATTTAATCAGGCCGATTTTTTTGTTAGGTTTTTAAAGCTTCAATTTTGCTTATCAAAATGTTTGTTTGTCAAATTATTAGTATTAAGAGGATCAATTAAATCAATGTGACTTCTATGTCCTGGTATCGTCGACAATACTCTATTTAAAAAAAACGAGTATCAGACAATTGTACTTACTTACTGCATTGTTATTGGTCCACATAATCAACATAAAGTTTATTTCAATCAATCAGAACGCACCCTTACAATTTAACAATTAGAACAAAGGCGTAGTGCCCGCCCGTCATAACGCAGTATCTCACTCTGGCAGAATCGGAAAAATGCGAGGGACATACTTAGTTACATACATACTTAGCACTCGTTTGTTAAAGTAAATGGACTTATAGTACCTATGTCACAAGCGTCATGATGTTTGCTTAAATTGGTGTTAGATCAATTCTACTGATGTTTCCCAGCGTGGTAATCACAGAAACCAATATCGGTGTTACTGTATTTGAAGCTAATATTTGCGTTGACGACCAAGTGTGTTTCACAGCTTCTATTCATAAGACCATACCGTTAAACAATGTCTCATCACCGCTCACACGAGTAAAAACTTAAATTGTATTCTAATGCACTAATGATTTAAGGGTCCATGCATGCTAAAATACGTCAGCAGTATAATGTTTTTTTCATACAAAGCAATCACGGATCTTGGTGTCAAAATTACACAAGATCAATATTAATATGCTTTATAAGACTAGTGTTTCCAAAACACGATTCATTTCACTTTGCTCGATAGAAAAAAAATCAAAAAGTTAACCCTTTTTTGAAAGCAAAACCCAACTGTCTACTTCAATTATGAAAATATCGACACCAGATTTAACATAAACATAGATAAGTACTATACCTAAAAGATAAGTGTTTATGTTTTTATACTTTTTTTTAAATTACTTTTATAGTGTCAAAAATAGTGATTTGTCTCTTAAGACATTTACTTTAGAGCGCAATATTTCATAGTATTCATGGAACGGGGGAGTGCGGAGAATGGCTCTTCTGGCTGACTAAGTATGGAGCCTTAACGGGGCTATTAATGCATTATCTACATGCAACAATTATTATTACAGTACATGCACAAGCTACAGTAATTGTAGGGCGTGAAGTGCGAATAAGGTCAAATAACAGGAGAAGTACAAGAGTGTTTCGATTGAATAATGAAGAAAGTTTGTAGTAATAATTTCGCGCACGTAGATTAAGTATATGTTGACAGCGGCAAAACTAGGTACATGCTATATTAATGACTAGCCGACCTGGCGAACTTCGTATCGCTTGACATTAACAGCAACTAACGGTATGTATAGACAAAATTGAAGTGTGGCTTTTCCATCTTTTCCTTCGATTTTCCTGGTGTTTCACTTTATTTGTTCCTTCTCCTGACAATAACTAATACAACAAAAACGAGTTGGCAAAATTGATCCATCCAGTCAAGAGTGATGCAGTGACAGCGCGAAATGGGGATTTATTTTTATATATAAAGAGTATCTGACCCAGCAAACTTCGTATCGTTCGAAATGAATTCTTCGACAGTAGCGCAGTCTGTCGGATCTAATGTTAAACATTCCAAAATCAACTTGTTATAAAAAAAATATTTAAAAAACATTTTCCATGAGACCAAATTGTCAATCTAAACCATTCTCGAATTCCCTAGAACACACACAAAAAATTTCATCAATATCCGTCCAGTCGTCTAGAAGGAGTTCAGTGACAAACACACGAACACAAGAATTATATATATATAAAGATATCCAATAACGTTTAGTGTTCATTACATATAGCCAAAACCTATATGTAATTTATCTAAGAACCATCTCGATCACGCCTGCTTTCAAACAAAAAAAGCGCACCGGTCCGTCTGTCAAAAGTTATGATGGTACAGTTTACAGACACTCCGACACGCCAACCTTATAACACCTCTCGTTTTCCGTTGGGGTTTGAAAAAAACAAAGCGTTTCAGAACGTTCAAAAAAGGTTTTAGCTCATTTTCGTCTCGTTCGTCTAACGTTGCTGTTTTTCGATTCTTTTGGACATCAAAATCTTCGTCGCATTTATACAGCAAAATATATGAAAATGAGTTTAATAATTCGTAACAGCATGAAGTAATACTGAATGATAGATACGATATGACTATCTGACGCAACCAGCAATTATGGAGAAGGCAATTGCTAACCATTCCGTTGCACCTGCCATGGAAATCGTTCTTGCACGCTATTCCAAAATTAATGGCCGCTCTTATCCAGGTCGTAAGCAAATTCGCGCTGCTGCTACTAGACGGTTGCCTAAGTGCGTAAATCAACCTAAATCTTTATAGCACTGTAATTGCCTAATCTTTAATCAACCCTATAAATATGAAACTAGGTGAAGAGGAAACCTCCCAAACACGAGGGCGGTTAATCAGTCATAACAATTGCGGCGATATTCTTCGTTAATAGTACTAATTGATGTATTCATCTTTTAACCAACATGTATCTTGACCGCCTCGTTGGTCGAGTGGTTGGCGTACACACCTAACTTTTACAACACATCGACTAACAGCGAGGGTGCGGTTCGATTCCCGACGGAGGCAGGCACTTGTGTGATAAACACTTATTGATAGATAGAATATTGAGACCGGCAGTTAAATGTCTACATTTTCGGGTCTAGGTGTTTATCGAATTTATTTTGGTATCTATTTAAGTATTTCTTTGTATCGGTATCGTTGACAAACACCCATAACATAAGCATATTATAATATTATATTTACTTTGGGGAAAACTTGTCCAAAAAAAATTCTAGTATCTCAAAATTGCAGGACACTTAGAAAATGTTCTGTCAAAGACACTTTATAAGAATTGTTTTATATGGAATCGTTCTAAAACTTTGTAACCTCCGCAGTGGAAGGCAGGACTTAAATTCGTAACCATAAATTCCGTGTCTGATTTTCGATTTATGCGCTAAAATTCATCAAAGAAAAACGATGCCGTACAATATTCTCTTTCTGTCAACCCAAAAGCTGGATATAAATGGTGGATATGGATACGGGATACTCTACGACCAAGAGTCCCGAAACCGGCGTGTTTTTATGAAAAGGGTAATTAATGAATGTAAAGGAAGCCAGACAGGTTGGTCAGGATCGTGAGGTCTGGCACTCGATACTCTCTGCCTACCCCGTAAGGGACTTGGCGTGAAGATATGTATGAATGCACCAATGGCGGATAAATCGTGTCGCTGGAAAATCAATACTCATTTCGGCTTTCAGTACGTCACGTTCTGAACATTAAACGTCGCTAAACCTAGATTTTGTGACAATTGTATGTATTTCCTCATTTAGTTTGGTGAAAGGTGACATTTTATTGCAGTTTATTCACAACATTCACAAATGTATACATCACTATCGAGTTCTAGAAGCAGGATATACAAAACTTAGTTACATCCCTATTTTAGATCCTCTAGAAAAAAGGCATAATTTTTTGAGTCTTGAGTTTGATGAGTGTATATATCTTGTATACGTGATTTATAGGTACCTATTGAGTTCTAAGTACTTAACTCAGTTTTATATTTAAACAAGTCGTTTCTAATTTTTTTGTGACATGATTTTTTTATACTGTGATGTTATTGAAAAGAGTTAAGCTTAAGCGGTTTATAATTTTAACGCTGTTTCTTCGATACATGCATTAAACTACAGTTTACCTCAATATTTTCAATAAAGCGCCTGCCTCATCGTATAATAATAATAAATAATATATATCCCCGGACAAGTTACACGAATTGAATCTAACCCTAAAGTAAGCAAATTATATGCTTGTGAGGGTGTTAGTCAACGATTCTAATACATAGAAATACTTAAATAGATACCAGAATCAATTTAATAAACACCCGTACCCGGAAATGCAGACATCTAAATATTCATCACACAAATGCCTGCCCCCGTCGGGAATCGAACCCGAGCCTCGCGTTTGGTTGATGTAGCTAGGCGTGTACAATAGCCACTCGACCACCGAGGTATCAAGCAATAAACCCTACAACACTCTAGTTGAAACCTAATTTTCGATTTACGACTAAATACATATTTTTTTTATGATATTGGAAGGCAAACAAGCAGACGGATTTCCTGATGGTAAGAAATTCACGCCGCCTAGAGACACCAAAGGTGGTAATGGTGCGTTGCCAACCTGGAGCCGGGATGTTAGGCCTCGAGCAAAAGTAAGTTTACCGGCTACCTTACCCTCCGAACCGGAACACGTCATGACGTTATGGCGGCAGAAATAGGTAAGGCGGTGGTAACAATCCGGGCAAATCGCTGCTAAACTCTACCACCTGTCAGAATTCACGGTGTTAGTGACGGTGAGCCTTTTCTCGCCTTTTACGAGCTGCCTGGCAAGGAAGGCAGATGGTCTATTCTGCAAAGAAGCCCGGACCAACACGGGGAAAATGTTTGCAATATTTGCAATTTTTTATTTACCGACTCACGTTATGTCGCTTTATCATTATTTATATATTTAAAATTGAATTATAAAATAGCGTAACCCTGAACACGATAACCCTGAAAGCCTATCAAGCTTGCTGATCATATAACATTAATACATAATAAGTATAACAGAGCAATTTACATACATTAATTGTTGTAACTTTAAAGTTCGAAATTAGGCATTACTGTGAATTTTTTTGAATCATTTATAGTTACATTTTTGCCAAACGGTCGTAAAAGGCTTTTTACATTATGCGATATTAAGCATAGTCTATTTAGACTCGGCTGAATATCGCATAGTGTAACAGAAGTAAGCGAAGTAGCCTGTCTTAGTGTGGCATTCCACTTATCAAAGATCTTTCTAACTTCATAAACATCAAAGATTTTGACATTTTAATGAAAAATTCAGTGTTGCCTCCTTTTATACGGAGAAAATGCTAAACTTTGTTTCCAGAGGCACAATGTCCAATGACAAAGATCCTTGATAAATGGAATGCCACCTTTACTAAGTCTTGGTTTAAGTGAGGCCGTCTGAATATCGCACAATGTATTAGATTTAGGTGTTTAGGAAATGTGAATATTCTCCAAGTAATCAAAATAACATATCTAGGTGTAATGCCAGCGAACAAAAACCACCAGAATAAAAAGGTCAAATGTTTGAAAAATTGTCCACAAAGAGAGACAGTTATGTTCATTTCATTCGTTTTACATTGTGACATGTTCTACTTTCGCAGCTTAATGACTTTAAACGACCGTACAGATTCAGGGCATATTATTATTTATTGTTCACTTATGATTACACGTGACATTGCCTGTGATTTAAAGTCGTTCCGCATTGCTACTTCTGAAATTAGTCGGGTTATAGTGTACTGTATGTACTAAATTTTAATATTATTGGTATTGCATCGCCTCTGTGGTCTAGCGGTCCGAGTGTTGGACTTGACTGCATGAGGTCCCGGGTTCGAATCCCGGGTCGCCCAACAAATAGAAAATTAGTTTTTCCAATTTCCTAATTACAAAATGTTGGTCGGGATTGGAAATGTGGCCGGTTGGCGATAGGCTTGCCACCTATCACATTGTGGGACTTAGTGTCTTGGGCTAGTCGTGGGTGCCTTGGTTGTACCTCTGCCTACCTCTTCGGGGATATGGGCGTAAAGATACTTTATTATTGGTATTGCGCTTTGTTAAATGATCGAACTATTTTTTTTCGAAATGTCTACTGTTGTGTACGTCTAACGGCTTATACAACATCACCGGGCTAGTGGGCGAGCAGAGTGCTCAGCCAACAACGATCGAACTAATTTCACAGCTCTCCTTGTAAGGGAGGAAAACACTTTGACGTTTATTAGCTGATGTCCGCTTTGTATGGTTTTCTCATACATATCGGAATAAAAAAAATAGCATATCCCCGTCTCTGGAACATATTGTACCCATACATCAAATTTTGTGTCCATGGACATTGGAGAGATTCAGTGTGTGTTTCAAACAGACACATTTTTATACTTAAAACTAGCTGACCCAGCAAACTTCGTATCGCTTGACATTAATGCTTAGACAGTAGCGCAGTCTGTCGGATCCGATGTGAAACATTCTAAAATCAACAACTACTTATTATTAAAAAATTAATTAAAAAAAACATTTTCCAGTGGACCAAATTGTGAATCTAAACCATTCTCGAATTCCCTAGAACACATAAAAAAATGTTCATCGACATCGGTCCAGTCGTCTAGAAGGAGTTCAGTACACACTCACAGAAGAATTATATATATAAAGATAGAGTACGTACAGACTGAATTGTACTTCAACATTTTATGAAAAGTTAAAGCTATGTTTAACAATATCTGAAATAAATTTTTCAGATTATATTTAACTAACTAATAAAACATTCACGTATGTGTAATGTACATAACATTAAAGCTGTCTAAATAAAATAAAAAAAACTATTTTTACGTATTAAAAATTAATGGTGCTTGCGCCTTCCCTGCAAAGTGCTCGTTACTAATGATTGTAAAGGAAACCTACATTCTTATTCACTAAAAGAAATTGACAGTTATATGCCTAATATTTGAAACCAAGTGTTTTATAAAAATATTTTTTATTTTAACGTTTGTTACATGATGTAATGCGGTGCAAAGTAATATATTTCAATATTTACATAAAACCTACCTTATCAAAACTTACACTATTTTGAATTCTATCCACATTTACATATCCCTATCATACAAGACACGTACTTTTTGCATATGCAACTTTTGATATTATTTATTTAACATATAAATACATCCATTCAGATCAAATCCAAATATACATGTAGTCCGTTCAATTTCATAACTTATTACGTTATTATCACACAATTTTAGAGCACTGTTTTAAACGGGTGATTTATCGTGTGCCGGTTTTTCTTGAAGAGGAACTTCCTCGGGTGTGGTTCCATTTGCATTGTTTGAATTTCTTTCATTTGGTCTTGGGCTTGAACTGAATCGCTTTTTAATCGAACTCCAATTTTTCTTAATTGTAATACCAGCCACCACTACTATCATACCAGCTACGATCATGCCAATGATGCTTTTATTCACACCTCCTGGTGCACTGTCAGAAGTTTTTGCACCAATTTTGACTTCATCAGGATTTTCTTTTGGTACTTCTACCACGTTGTTTAATGGAGATACTTCTTGTGCTGCGTTATTAACGGCAGCTCGTAAAGAAAATTCACTTACAGATTGTTCATCTTTCTTTTCTACAACTGTTGCAGCAGTTGTTGGCGATACTGTACTAGTAAAAACCTGGGAGGTTTCAGTAGTCTCTGTCTCTGCATTTTTGTTTTCAGTTGTGATACTAGGATCGTTGTTATCTTCTATTAATCCATTAACTGAAATCATACCTGGTAAAGCTACATCTAAAAGGTCCTCGTCAAATTTTTGTGGAGCCTCTGGACAATCGAATGTTTTTACGCTGCACGATTCTGTACAAATTGTTTCAAGCGTGTCTTTCAAAGTTTCACACAAGTCTAATACAAGTTCAGTAGTTGCTTCATTTGGCAATGTTAATTTCCGAAGAGTGATGAAGTTGGAAAATAGTTCGGAGGATAATGGCTGAAAAAGAAAATGATGTGTTAGGAGTTTTTGAAATTTATTATTTTTATAAGAGTAGTCATACGGAGCTAGCTCGGAAAACTTATGTTAACCGTACAGAGTAAAAGGCTGACGATTAAACCTTTTAAAGCTATCAATAAAAATACAATACACTGCTAACGTTAGTTTAGATTTTAAGTAATGTTTGAGAGTCTAAAATGAAAAGTCTATGTATTAACTATAGTTTGTAATAAACTAGCTGTTTAGGTTTCCTTTATATTGACCCAAGTTCTTATAACTTACACCTACACAACATTTGATAAAAAAAAATTAATTTTTACTTGAAAAGTGAGCAGACAAACCGGAAAAAATCCCTCGTTTTGTATTTTGAATCATGTTTAAAAAAAATATCCTCACGCCCATATCCCCGAAGAGGTAGGCAGAGGCTCAACCAGGGCACCCACGACTAGTTGAAGACACTAAGTCCCACAATGTGATAGGTGACAAGCCTATCGCCAGCTGGGCACATTTCCAATCCCGAGCAACTTTTTTTTTATTAAAAAATTAGAAAAATCCTATTTTCTTTTTGTTGCGCGACCCGGGATTCGAACCCGGGACCTCAAGCAGTCAAGTCCAACAACTGAACCGCTAGACCACATGTTTAATAGTACAAAACATAGCAATCATTGTTTTTTTAAACATGTACAGTTTTACTTTTTATTCTTGTTTTATTTATAAACTAGAACGAATTTATCAATGAATAGCTTACATAGTGGTTTAAACAGAAAAGTTTTATAAATTGTAAATGTAACATTTGAAAGTTTTCGTATGTCTATTTTATTATTATAACATAGGGCTGTGAAGACATCCCTCATCGTCAATGTAGGTAGTCATTCAAAGTGAGTTGTGACCTACATCGGCTAACTGGGAATAATACCCCTGCCTTACTTATCTCTGTCACCACAACTATAGTTCTCATTATTGCTGTTTTTGCGATGCCTATAAAGGTCGGCTTACGGACAAGTTTACTTATGCGAGGAACTTAATTTTCCCCATTATAAGGGTTGCGACAGACCTTTACTTATATTCAGGAAATTCATCTGCTGGTTTGCCTTCCTTAGACTTTATCAAAAAACATTACTTCCTAATTACTTAGCCCTTTTTTTACTTAACTACATTATCTGTATTATGTTCTTACCGTTCTCATATCGTTTCCACCAAGGTCCAGCTCTTCAAGTTTGGTTAAAGATATACTGTTTTTTAAATCTTTCGGATATTCAATAAGACGATTGTTTGCAAGCTTCAAGGTAACTAGTTCAGGCAATTCGCTGACAGACTGTAACGAAAGAAGTTTTTATACATATAAATATTTATACATATTATACTTACATTATCAGTAAAAAACGGAAAAAATCTTTAAATCTGGGCTTTGAAACTTAAAATTATCTTTTTAATGGTTTGTATTTCAAAATGCTGATTTGAATTGTAGAAACACACTTGATAAGGCTAAATCAAAATAGTAAGTTCAAACATAAACGTAGAAAGAGTTCTCGTTTTCTTAAAACTTCGTTTTCTTAAGACTTGTAGAAACGATTACTTTACCCAGACATAGTTTGTTATGCCCGAAAATCAAAACTTTTCCATCAGGAATTATTCTACTTGCTCAGCCAACCTGAGATCGGGGTGTTAGGCATCGAGCAAAAGTAAGCTTACTGACTACCTTACCCTCCGAACCGGAACACAACAATGGCAAGCACTGACTTAATGCAGGCAGGAATAAGTAAGGCATTGGTACCAATCTACCACCACCACCTACACTCTACCACCTAGTATATTAGGATGTCACCGTGTTAATGACGGTAAGCCTATGTTGCCTATTATGAGCTGCCTGGCAGGAAGATAAATGGTCTATTCTGCAAAGGAGCCCGGACCAACAAGGGAACACTACATTCCCTATGACACTATATTATTTGCGTTTACATACGAAGCCTCTTAAAACTTGTTGAATATAAATAAATATACAAATACTTACTCCGGCAATTAACTCCATTATTTGATTGTTGTTGGCATTAAGTACTTTTAAATTCTTTAATCCAGAAATCTCCTTTGGGATTTCAGTCAGTTTATTATTGTGCAAATTTAAAGTTGTTGTTTTTGGATCAATCGGGGCAGGAAATTCCGTCAAACCGTAACCAGAACAATCTACAATGTAGTTATTTGTTTCTCCTTCTATACTACAAACACATGGCTTTGGACATGTTCCGTCTTCGGGGTTTTGATTGACGTCAACTGTCGCAGACATTTCTTTAACCGACGTAGACTCCATGTTTTCCAGAGCAGGTGTTAGTCCCATCTCTGTGGTAACATCATTAGGCTCTTCTCCAACTCCTGCTCCACTTCCCTCTATGAACCCATCTGATTCGGAGTGGTCTGGGGGGAACTGGTTATCCGTCTCAACGGGGATATCATCATTTTGTGCATGTGCAATTGACGTCCTGAAAAATAATTGACGCATTCATAACACGTGACTGTTGAAATGAAATAGATATCTTTTGTTTTATCGTAACGAGCTGACGTAAAATTGCTAAGTACGGCAGAAGATAACGATCACGATAACTTCAAGGGTGTAATAAGGTGTGATCTAATGTATTGAAAATATCTAGAATGTCCAACGAAATGATGGAACCGGAAATTTAATTGTTCTCTGATTATTTTTACTTGAATCATGTGATATAATTCAAATTTAATGAACGATGCTATCAACGCATATTTTGATTGTGTTATGTAACTTATATGTGTCTTTCTATACATTATTTTGATTTAGTTAAACTTATCAATAGATTTATTAATCAAATAAATTTTTGAATTTATTAAAAAAGGCATTTCAAGTTAACAATCTTACATTAATGTGTAATAATTAAAATTTTCTTGTGTTTTATATTTTATGTCATAACAAAGTTTTGTGAGTAAATTTCAAAAAATAAATGTAAGATTGAAGCATTATTGGTTAGGAATTTCTTGTAATTAGAATTATGTATACACAATTATTAATATTATTAATAATGATTGGTAATTCAAAAAATGCAAATACTTACACAGTAAGAAGTAATAGGAAGATTGAGTAGAAGAATTTCATCCTTAAACCAAATTAATGACAACTAGGTTAATATGTTACCAAATCCAACACTAACACCATCAGGCCGTGGCGCATAACTCACTGACACTTATATTATCACCGCCCTATGATAAGATTACTTGTGTAGTATGAAACACCTTATCGCGAATAACATTTGATAAGAAATTTAAGCGTATACAGGCAAAAGCTATTGGGCATCACCATTGATCTTCGGAGGAGATTTCGGTGTGGCCATATTTTTAATTTAACTTCGTACTTAAATTCTGATAACACTATTCTCGAACAGCCAATGACGAATTTTTTACCAATGCAGTTGTCGTTGTCGTTCTTTGAAATTATTTATCTTGTATCGATTTAAACATGAATTTAGTTAGTCACGATTAGGAAGTAGTTCGTAAAATTTGGAAATTCTCAATTTCTTTTTACACTTAAACTGTTTTCTTTTAATTTTCCCGTCCAACAGTTGTTTGAACTTCTCGAATGTTATTTTACAACTATCGTCAGCTTATGCTTCAAGCAATTACATGTATAATAGGTTCATATTTTATTTTAAAACTGTTGTCATTTATTATGTTTTACGATTGCGAGAAGGTCTTGAGTTTTTATCTTTTGATACGTACTGAACTTTTAATCTAAATAATATTGTATCAATATTTTAAAACTCAAATGTTCGCCTTTGTGGTCTATTGGTCCGACAAGTTTCCCCCGTGTTGGTCCGGGCTCCTTTGTAGAATAGACCATCTGCCTTCTTGTGCCAGGCAGCTCGTAAAAGGCGAGCATAGGCTTGCCGTCACTAACACCGTGACATCTGACTAAGTGGTAGAGTTTCGCAGCGACTCACCCGGATTGGTACCACCGCCTTACCTATTCTTGCCGCCATAACGTCATGACGTGTTCCGGTTCGGAGGGTAAGGTAGCCGGTAAACTTACTTTTTCTCGAAGCCTAACATCCCGGTTTGTGGTTGGCAACGCACCATTACCACCTTTGGTGTCTCTAGGCGGCGGGAATTTCTTACCATCAGGAAATCCGTCTGCTTGTTTGCCTTCCAATGTCTTAAAAAAAAAAGTGACGATAAGAAGTAAAACTTCTAAAGTCCCGTGTTTGATCCCCAGCTCAGGCAGCAAAAAAAAAGAAATTTATATTTTCAATTTCTCATAAACTAGCAGATTAACACGGATATTAAATATAGATATCTTACCTTCCTCTTCAATCACTTTATCTATTTAAAAAACCGCGTCGAAATCCGTCCCGTAGTTTTTAGATATAAGCATATAAAGGGATAGAGGAAGTGACTTTGTTTTATACTACTTAATGATAACGCTGTCCGGGATTGAACATGTGCCCGGTTGACGATAAGCTTTCCACCTATTACATTTTGGGACTTAGTGTCTTTGGCTAGTCGTTGGTTGTGCCTGTTTGGGGATACGGACGTGAAGATACTTTTTTTTTATATGTTATAAAAATGTATATATCTTGATTCGTTGTATCACGTATGACTGGATGAAACAATTTCGCTATTTTTTTTTTTCAAATAGAAGTAAATTTTATCATTCTATCGGCCATTAGTGATTCAATGTTAGGTGAAGGTCTCACTGAAGGCATGTGACTTAACCCATTGCATGCGATGGAGCTATTTCGATACGGCTACATCTACGATAAATAAACAGTTTTATAACCAATGCCTTGTAGCATAGAATAAAAATTACACAAATGAAGGTCTTCAAAAACATAGGAAAAAATATACCTACATTCTCATTTTTAAGAAAAGAAGAAAAAATAGTTATTTTCGGAATATGAGTGTTAC
>NJDD01008730.1:0-13747 GCA_002245505.1 Calephelis nemesis
GAACACTACCAATCGGAGTGCTTTAGTAAAAATGTTAATTATGAAAACCAAAAAATCAAAATCTAGTTTAATCCACTTCAAAAACTTTATCATTTTAAACCCTCTACGCAAAACGAGGTGTGTTATATGTTTAGTATACGGTATAATTATGGTTTGGTATGGTGTATTTATGTGTGTGCGTGTGTGTGTGAGTGTGTGTGTGTGCCTTTCTGTAGCTCTTCAGCAGATAGGCGGATTTTGATGCATTTATTTTTATTTGGAAGCTAACTTGATCGAGATGGTCCGTGGCTATAGTTTATGGAGATCTGTCCAGATGTTCAAGGTCATCAGCTCATTTGTAAGCAGGTGAATGTGCGTTAGAGGCACTACGGGTATTTATTTAACTTTTAAACATATGTGAGACCTAACAATTGCAACACTGACGAATGCTGGTACAACTGAGCTGGTCTGTGTGGAAGACGTAACCCTGGAATATCTACAGGCAAGCCCATCGAGTTTGGTCTTGTTTGTTTCGTCTTAACTAGATCTGTCCATATCTTCTGATTACGAGGATTTGATGACAGGGACCTGATGAATAAACTGGGAGGTAGCTGAGAGATCATAGTTAAAAAGTAATACTTGGTAATCTTTGCAGTTTATCTAAAAGAAGGGTGTTGTAAGTTAGTTGGGTATGGGTGTGTGTGTCTGTCTGTGGCAATATAACTTTTGAAGATTATTAATAAATAAAGATAACTAACGCAAAAAAAAAAACTAAGGCAATACAAAGTGAACACTAACCACTAATAAAACTTACATTATTAGAGGGACTTTATTTTTTAACGAACTTTAATGTCTATATTAAAAGTAGTACTCATTTTATCTTGCAGTCGGCTTGGTTACCTATTTTAAAAGACTTGGAAGAAAGATATGACATTACAAAATAATATTGATATTTTGTAGTTTCATATTATTATATGTATATGTAATATGTATTTAAATTGGTTTTCCCGTCATTTCTGTGCCGATTTGAAGTAATTTTGGTGGGTGCGGTCGTGGATGCCCTAGTTGTTATTCTGCCTATATTTTAGGGGTTACGGGCGTGAACATGTTTTTTTTGGTAACTGTAAACGTACATTATCTCACTAATATCTACCTACAATCTTTGAAGCAACACATACAGATCATTTATAAGTATTTACCAACTAACAACATAAGGTAAGAACATTTAAAATATGAAATATTCTGATATAGTATATCTACTCAGTACACAACACGTAGGTACATATTACATGAATTTTTTTCTTCACCTGTTCCCCTACCTTTTCTGTAATTGCCTACCCAATACCCATGTACATACAAAGATTTTGTTTATTGTTTTCTAATGTTTATGTAAACAATTATTTATAATTTTATTTTAGTTAATAATTTTAGTGACAATTAGCGGATCCTATATTTTTTCCTTATCAAATTAAGTAGACTTACTAAAATAACAGTAAAATATCGTGTTTTTCACAATACACTTTATATAACAATTTATATAATACTTTGGCTAAACGACCTCAATTTCCTTATATCATTTTTTTATGATATTGGAAGAAAAACAAGTAGACGGATTTCCTGATGGTAAGAAATTAGCTGACTAGAGACGCCAAAGGTGGTAATGGTGCATTGCCAACCTGAAGCTGGGATGTTAGGCCTCGAGCAAAAGTAGGTAAATTTACCGGCTATCTTACCCTCCAAACCGGAACACGTCATGACGTTATGGCGGCAGAAATATGTAAGGCGGTGGCACAAATCCGGGTGAGCCGCTGTGAAACTCTACCACCTAGTCAGATGTCACGGTGTTAGTGACGGTAAGCCTTTGCTCGCCTTTTACGAGCTGCTAGTGGCAAGATAGTAGTGGCTTTTCAAATAAAGATATTTCAATATGTTCCTGCCAACCAAATATTGAACCGTAATCTAAAAGAGGATCATTTATTTTTTGTTACAAAGGTCTGATGATGCTGTGGAAAGTGAAAGCGGTTAGTTTAAATGTTACATTCCTACATTTAAATCTTCACGACAAGTGAAGAGAGAGTGTCAAGTGCTAAGTGTCACGATCCTTCCAAACCAGCCTGGCTTCTTCCATACACAATACACTTTCCATACAAACACACTGGTTTCGGAGACTCTTGATACCGTTCTCGGATAATTATACACGAGCGATTTGATCGTCGAACTTAAACCTAGGTGTGTTGGTCCGGGCTCCTTTGTAGAATAGACCATCTGCCTTCCTTGACAGTCAGCTCGTAAAAGGCGAGCAAAGGCTCACCGTCACTAACACCGTGAATTCTGACTAGGTGGTAGAGTTTAGCAGCGACTCGCCCGGATTGGTACCACCGCCTTACCTATTCCTGCCGCCATTACGTCATGACGTGTTCCGGTTCGGAGGAAGAAGAAATTCAAAAAACGAAAGAAGGAGAAATTAAAAAAACTTAAAAAAATATTTGTGTGCGCTTGCGTGCTTGTGTGTGTGTTTGCGTGTGTGTGCGAGTGTATGTGTTCTTACCTACAATCTACTGATAGGTTTGTAGACGATTATTGGATGTATGATATAGGTATATTTGTACATTGCTCTATGCCTAGTTAAGTTACTACCGCTAACATCCCCCGTCCCGTAAAATGTCCCCCGTGTTGTAGAATAGACCATCTGCCTTCCTTGCCAGGCAGCTCGTAAAAGGCGGGCATAGGCTTACCATCACTAACACCGTGACATCCGACTAGGTGGTAGAGTTTGGCAGCGACTCGCCCGGATTGGTACCACCGCCTTACCTATTCCTGCCGCCATAACGTCATGACGTGTTCCGGTTCGGAGGGTAAGGTAGCCGGTAAACTTACTTTTGCTCGAGGCCTAACATCCCGGCCCCAGGTTGGCAACGCACCATTACCACCTTTGGTGTCTCTAGGCGGCGTGAATTTCTTACCATCAGGAAATCCGTCTGCTTGTTTGCCTTCCAATATCATAAAAAAAAAAAGTCCTAAAGTAATTATTTATTACTATTGCATATTTTTACTGTTTACTATTTAAGACCTAGGATACCTACCCTACATCCATTCACATTTGCATTGTTTATCTACTTAGTCAATCTTTCATCTGTCATTCTTTGTACATAACCGAATCAACGGAGCAAGGCCATTCTCATCTTAGCACCAACACTTTCTTTTTTGTTTAGGATGACTATGTGTTGCCAACTTCGCGGTTTTTACAACTTCACCAGGCTTTACTTTCTTTCAATCAAGTATAGCATCAGGTGTTAAAGCGCATTGTAGAAACATATACAGTAGATAGGAAGTTATTAAAAAAAGTGTGAATTGAAAGAAACTTCACCAAGTGGCGACGATAAAAGTGTTGATTTCACTCATTTTGGTTCACACCATATATATTATCTTGTAAACTAAGTATTTAAATTAATTTAAAGCAAATTTTGACTGACTGACTGTTTATAATTTAATACAATAAAAAATATTAACGAAACCGTATAAATAAATTTTAATACTAAGCTATTAATCCATGCAGTTATAAAAAAAATAAAAAGTATTGTTAATTTTTCGAATATGCCAGATTATAAATATATCGTTTAAAAATTAGCGTTAACTTTACCATAGTTAAAATACAATTTAATTTTTATCAACTGAAAGTTTTGTTACCCTTACTTACGAAATTCATATATTTTTAATTATTAATAAAAAAATCATATATTATGTTTTATAAAAAAATAATGTCAACACTCATTTGAGCAAATCGTATGATTGCTTTTTTTCTTTACTCAGTCAACGAATAAGTCAGCGAGTGACAGACAATTTCAATAACCTATCTAAGATAATAGATAGGAGTTCTTTAAGTAAGTAAGCAGACAACTACTATATTTTTTATAGTAATTAACAAAAATATCTTTCCAAGAAAAAAACTCCTTCATTATATAATTTTAAGTTATTAAAATTTTCCGTCAGTATTTAATAATGACTTACAAAAAATTAGGAAGAATTCATTCTTCTGTCTCGTGGTTGAGGTGCTAGCGTACATACCTAACTCTAAACTCTACAACAGCGAGGCTCGAGTTCGATTCCCGACGTTTTGCAGGCATTTGTGTGACGAACATTTAGTCTACATTTCCGGGTCTGGTATCTATTATTATCTATTGCAATATGTCTATGTATTAGAATCGATGACTAACACTCATAACATAAACAAATAATTTCCTTACTTTGTTATTTGAACCAACTTGTGTAGCTTTCCTATTGATATATTTATTTATTCATCTATGTAAAATAAAATATCAATAAAAAATAATACAACGTAGGTATAAACTAGAAAAAATCCAAACATTACGAAAGCAATACTTTTTGAAGTGAAAACTTCTATAGCGGCGTTGGACACTTTTTTGGAATGGGTAAAAATTTCTAAACTCGCGTCAGGACACGTAACCTGATCGAAAATTCGTAAGACGGCGCAGGGCGCTTGTGCGAATGTTCGTGTTGTCACGTTTGTGTACGATGGCACAATAAATGAATATTGTATTCTACCACATAAATGATAGTACTTTCATACTGATAATTAAAGCAATTCGTACAAAATTATTCTCGAACCAATCCAAAATATCAAAAATGCACAACGTAATATTCAAGTTTTCACTTCTGGCGGCACTCCCGGAGTGCAAACCGTTTTTTTAAATAATATATCCAATGGTAATACTTATAACCTGGCAATATATTAAAACTACATCATTAATGAATTAATGTTTCAAGAGCTGAACATAGCATCCGCAATCTGCAAACAATCTAAACTACACACTCAGCAGCAACGTCGCTAGACATTATTATCATAATTAAGTCATAAAAAGTTATACATCGAAACAGCACTTCGCGAGTTCCGTATTTTTTTAATGGTATTAGAAAACGAGCAAGCACGCGGCTTTCCTTATAGTAATTAAGCTCACATCTAAATTACGTAAAGATACACGACACCCAGACATCTACATTCTAGCATTATACGTACATATTTAACGGTTAGATTATTATTTAATAAGTAAAACATAATAAAGATTATTAAGTGAAAATTGCTATTTAGCTATATTGTTCGAATAGTTTGAATTTTGTATTTAGATAACGAGTTAATCAATAATACGTATTTTACATACAAATTGGATATTGACTTAAATGGACAAAAAAATGTAATGAATAAAAAAAATATAAACTATTTTAGTTTTAGACAGTACGAAAGACATTGAAATATTTATAAGCTTATTTTTATATTTTTATTTGCGTATTAATGTCACTATATTTTATTTAATAAAATAGAGTAAGACGTTGGTAGTTTCTTTTTTCAAAAAAATGTAAATATTTTTCAATTTTATATTACTTAAAAAACTATTATTTTTAATACGACTATATCAATTATAAAAATCAAGTATCGAAATTATAGCTATTATCCATTAAGTAATTTAAAATGTAAGTGTTTAATTATGACGAATTACATTTACAATTACATAACTTTAAAATCATAGCTTTTTTCTGTTTTTTACATAAAATACAATTATCTTTGTTTATCATGTAGAAGGGCCGTTTTTTATTTATATCTTAATTATAAATTTGTCATAGCGACGTCACTGTAACACACTGAAACTTACAGTTGTTTCTCATATTCTGCATGAGTTCGTGGGACGTTTTTCTGTGGAATTGATATCAATATCATTTTTATAGTGTTCTATTTCATACTTCTGACAAGTTTCATAAAATTTTAATTGTAATTTAAAGTAAAAAACTTTTATTTATAATATTTAAAATATTTCATCATTTATAATATTTGGCCTAAACATATTGTTATTCTATACCTATATACTAGAACCTTTTGAACACCCAAAAAGTATTTAATTGCTTAACCCTAAAAATACTAAAGTTTGCATTGGTGTAATTTGTTTAATTTGTACCTACTATAAGAATGATTAGTCTAATTTTGTTCATAATTTTTCAAGTTGAAAATGTATGGAAGACTGGATTCCAATCACCAAAAATGATGTTAGTATATAAACGCTAGCACAATAGCCAACGTTTATATACATTATAATTAAAACATTACCAATAAATGCTTAATATACTGTACCTTGCGCATATAAATATAATCCTATGTAATTATTAAATATGATCTCAAGATCCAGACACCCAATAAAAAGTTTTAAGGGAATGATTTTAACACAGACATTTTTGAAATGGCTAATATGTTGCTAATCACGAGGTTTTTACAACTTCACCAGACTATAAATACAGTTATGAATTAGTTGAATTACCTATCACTTACTGCGAAGTGTGTGTCATCGTCGCTTTAGGAAGTCACGACTTAAAGATAAATCGAAATAAATAATAACAAACTTTCTTTGATTTATGAATCACAATTTGTTTGTATCTTTTATGTTTTTATTTAAAAAAAAATAACGTCCATCATTGCCAGACATTTACCATCTTCATTTTCAGATAAATTTAAATTTTCATGAATTTAACCTTACTTTTGTTATGCAAGCTTTGTTTCTATTTTTATATTTCAATAATCCCATTAACCCACCAACCAACCCATCAGTTAGACAAATAAAACAGTTCTAATTTTCGTAACCTATGACAAAACACTTTTGCTTATGATGTGATAACTGCCAAAGCCACAACAATAAAAACTAATGTTTAGCCATGGAATATAAACATCGGATCATATTTATTAAAGCGATAGGAATAGCAAGATCAAAATTAAGTTCTAAATAATACCATCTATGTAATTTCATAGGAACCTAACTCAAGTCTCAAGCTTTCATATCGTTCATGACTCATGCATGTTTTGTTTGTAACTTGTCCAATAGATGGCTCTATTATAAATTTTTAATAACGTATGTTGAAATTTGGTTTATTACCTACAATATACATCTTAAATAAATAGCAAGTTTTGGAAAATTATTATACTACAAATTTAGATTGCAAATAAGTGTCTAGTAACAATACACAAGCGTATGTATAACAAAGAAGAGTAAAATAAGCAAACATAAAAATATGTATAACAAAATTATAATTTATGATGTACCTAAGTCATACACATATTGTTTTGTGTATTGCTAGCTTGAAATGATTGTATACTTACTCTATCACTTTAAATATCTTTTCGGAATCCTTGACATCAAGTAATGGCTGCATCGCAATTTCTTCTTCACCGTCGCTTTGGTTACCTTCGTCGAATTTACTATGAAATATTTAAATTATAAATAAATACTGTGTCATGGATAAAACATGAGATATATGTGTCCAAACAATGCAGCAATTCTTTTAATGAAAACCTTACGGTGATTTTAGATGACACCTATAATCTGCAAAGTTGATATTTTTCTTTAATTTGCTTTACCAATAATTAACGAAAAAATAATAAAGTGCACATTTTCGTATTTAAAAAAAACCACTGGTAATAACTGATGTCGAAAGTGAATAATTTGATAAAGTTAGTGGTCGGGCGAAATTCGACTATAACAAATTTGAATATCTTTTTCATAAGAACGCCATCTTCATTTCTCAAGACCAGCTACTTTTTTTCCAAACATTTAAGCGCGCAATTTGTGATCTTTTATCGTTATTATCAATACATTTGTTTGTGTGTGTCAAACGCTTGGTAGTGTAGGTAATGTTTTATTTATTGATTTAATGTACTTTATAAGCATTATTATTGAAAAATATTAGCGTTCTGCACTTCTTCTACACATAAACTATAAGTGTGCTACATTTTATGCTCCTGCGTCCGCGAAATTTTCGTAAAAAGGGACCCCTTTTGTTCTTTAACATCATGTATTAATATATAGATTAAAATTGAAACAAAAATTTAAAAAAATGTACGGAAACGTTTTATACAATTTGCACGAGAATGATTTTTCAAATAAAACTGAACAATAGGATATATGTATCTGTTTATAATACATGATTCCTTTATTAGTGTTAAAAAAACAAAGCCCCGTATTTTGTAAATATTTTTGTTGATGTACACATGCTTATTTAACTTATATGAAAATCTATTCTTTTTGTTTTAAAGTGTTTTAAAAATTACAAAACAGGATTTTTACACTTAAAATAATTTCAAATAAATAAAAAAAGGTAAATTACCTTTTTATATACATGCGTGAAAACTCTGCGGACAATTAACTTTTAACTGATTATAAGCTACATAGTATAGTTGAGTTATGTAGCACATTTAACTTGATTTATTAATAATAATGGTAATATGACATGGATTCATATAACAATAATTTAATAAATGAATCATATATCTTAAAATAACAAGCAATTAATAATACCCACATAATCTTTTAAATGACATTGATTTATTGATTTGACCTGCCGCATTATTTTGACACCATTGCCCCATGTTTTCATACATTACATTAATTAAACAATAATTGGTCCCAACAGTCATGACTAACTGCACATTTGTATCACATAGGTACCTTTATTAGTGGTCGCACTTAGAGATGTCAAATATCTCATTAGGTTGGCGTTTAAAAATATAAAATTAAAAAATATATATAAAATTAAAAGTAATACAAAATTGTGATTTAACAATAGATTAAATATTAATTGACGTTTCTGAGTGCGGTTGTAAGATTGACAGTCTACTTACTTCTCGTATTCTATAATCTTTCCGTCCATTCCCAATTCCCGTTGCATCATCCAGCTTAGCGACTGGCTGTCTTTACTCACTGTAAGTGAAATATAATATCTTTAAATATATAAATGAATCCCCATTTTGCGTGGTCATCGCATCACGCCTGAACGGACGAAACACTTTTGCTATTTTTTTTGTTACAAGTATGTGGGTTTTTGTCAGAAGACGAATCATATGCAGAGAAAAAAATGAAGAATGTGAAGGAAGCAAGACAGGTATGTCAGGATCGTAAGGTCTGACACTCGATACTCTCTGCCTACCCCGTAAGGGACTTGGCGTGAAGATATTTATGTATGTAAGTATGTATGTCAAGAAACCATCCATCCATCCACAACGAAGCACTGCAATGACGAGGCAAACCAATTAGCCTCCTAAAAGCTTTATTGTTATTAAAGTACACGTAATACTATACAGATGACCCGGACCAATACAGATTAAATATGTCCTTATCATATAAAAGCCACAAGTACTTCATTATTTTCTTTAGGAAATTGTAAAAGTGCAATTTTTGTAAACGCCTTTGTAGTTTAGCCATCTGCCGGACTTGACTTCATGAGGTCCAATATTTTGTTGGCCCACCCGAGATCGAACCCTCGGGTGGGCCAACAAAGTATTAGAAAATTGTGTATTTGCAATTATCTTATAATGATAGCAATGCCCGGGATCACATATGTGCTAGGTCAGCGATAGGCTTGCCATCTAGCGATTTGTGGGGCTCAGTATCTTCGGCTAGTCGTGGGTGCCCTGGTTGTGCCTATGTATACATCATCGGGGATATGGCCGTGAAGATACTTCACTTGACCAAAAATCACCAAAATTAAAATAATTATTTTTTACAAATATTGTCTTTACATTTTTAAATCATTGACGAAGTCATACGCCAGCAGACTTATTATTTATATTACTCAGAATTATCTTCGCATGATATTACAATTAGAAGATCCGAACCTACATTGATACACTGAGCTCATATTATACTTAAACATATTTTATAATAAACTAATTATATTAGAAATCATATTATGGAAATTGGATAGCCAAAAAAATCCTGGACAGAAAATATTTTTAATTACATGTTTAAATGCGCGCTGCGAGTACTTCAACGATAAACTACATGTGTAGAAGGATTGACCGTAAGATTTAAATAATGTTATTTTTACTGCACCAGTACACCGAACAAATTTTTGGGCCAACATATTACAGCGCACAGCCACACAGCCTACGCTCTCGCTTCAGATCCAGGTTATCACACAAGTCCGCAGAAATTCAGCGTCCCAGATACTTATTTAAAATGATCTACTTTCTTAGAGCTGCACCACAAAGGTGTTATAGTGGTATATTTGTGTATGTTTAAGTTTTAGCTATAAATATTTTTTTAATATTATGCATTAATTATATTCATAATAGTCCGCAAAAATGCTTTACTTATTGTCATGCTTCGTCGTAGTCATAACGTTATAAGGATGCGAGTGCGACTGCGGTCGGTAAGAACCAGTTTCACGCTTTATTTTCGTTATAGCCATGGCATCTTGTACTTTGCATCGAAATATATATATAAATATTTAGTTTTTTTGTAGATCGAAAGTACAATTTCAAATGGTCTTTCAAAATTTGTCTGGTGCTTTATATGCAACCCTGTAAAGTGCGCAAATATATCATCAATAATCTTTAAAAAGGAAATCGTCTCACCATTTGACGATTTAGGCTTGCTTGGTGGTGGTCGATACAAATTTTCTCTGCCTTTTTTGAAACTTGTCCACACGGCACCAAAAAGAGTATGGTTGCGCTAGAAAAAATAAGCATTTTTTATTAAAAACACAAACAATAAACGTATTGTTACCACACTGCTGGTAGTTTCTATAAGAAATCAATTATTAGTCATCTTTGATTTAGAATAAGATTTAAAAAAACACTTAAATTAGTACAGTACAAAATGCCTCTTGCTGTTAAGCGAAACGAAGTTTGCCGACGCTTTTTAGTTATTTTATTAAATTTAAATTAAGTTAAATAAGTCTTTGTTACCTGCTAGGACAAATTTCGAAATTCATGTTCAATTTGTAGAATCAATTTATAAACTTACTCTATGCATAGGCTCCACAGCTTCAGCAACCACTTCATCTAAGTTACCAGAAATCGCCCTCTTCAATTCTGGTCCTGCCTCGTGAAGAGTTCGCAGACCTGCCTGTAACGTCGTTTGGGGTGAAACTGCTGCTTGTTGTTCCTTACGCTTGCGAAATCTGCGATAAAATTCATGGAAACTTTAGTACGATACCTCAATCAACTTAAAGCTTTTGTTAAAGCAAAGCTTCAGAATTTCAAAGATAAAGTTCAGTCAAATCAGATTTTTTATTTACAGTTATATCGTTTTAAATTATATTTTCTGTAGTTATTCATGTTTAAAAACATTATTTAAGTTTTATGCTACCATGTAAGGTAAAAGAGTAGCTATCAAATATGCATAAACAATTATAACGAATTATATTTATAGATGACACTAAATGTGATCAAAAAATTAAATTTGACAGGCAATATAATATGGTCTATCTCTAATTACGGAAATAAGGACCGATAAACTTTTGAACACTATTATATAAAATACCATTAAATTGTCGAAAACTATTGCTATCATCGTTATCTGATTTGAATTTAATTTATTTATTTTTTTAATATAAATGTATGATAACGTTGCATGTAAATAAGTTAACAGTTTATATTAAAAAAATATTAATTTAGAATGTATTGTAATGAATTCATTCTTCTTGTTATAAGAAAAAAATGTTAAATTTATCGATTGTAATCGATCGATGTAAGGAAAAAACTTAAATTTACCCAATAACATGTCTTCTCGATGTGAAGGTTGAGCATTTACTATAACCACATGCAAATTTATTTTATCAAACACTCTAACACAATCAAATTAGATATTCTTTTACAAAATTCACAGCAAGTCACATTCACTAAAAGAGAAAACATGCTTTGGATAGATTTAAAAGATTAAGACATGCTTTTGGCGAAAATTTTCTCGAATTGTAAGAAAAAGCTGAAAATGTAGAAAATCATACAGTCAAGAATACAATCAAGAAGTGCAAATACCACAAAAAATTTAAAACACAAGAAAAATGTACAAACTTTACAAGACATAATCAAATGGCTAAGACATAAGAGTAAGTTGTGATTTTACTTACAATTACTTATATATTGTGAAAGTATATTACACATAAAAATTCGATGCATCAGTTAGTTACTAAAACATTCAAAATGTCTATCTATAAATATCCTGCCAAAGTACGAAGTGACATTTGTTAGAGTTTTTTTAACTTAGTATTGGAGACACTAACAAGATTATTTGTAAAGTAATAATGAAAAATAATAACTATCCAGAAAGAATAGCTAATGACAGATTTCAAAAATAGCCTCCAGTATTCAATTCTCTTGTATTTTTTTAATATTACTTCAGAACTTTTTACTAAATTGATTATTTTCTCATTAGATTTGGTTCAATTCCCGACGAGGCATTTGTGTGATGAGCATCTAGATGATTGCATTTCTCGGTCTGGGTATGTTTATCGAATTTTTTCCAACGTTTTGTTTGTCAACGGACCACTTACTTTGAAGTTAGATTCAATTTGTGATATTTGTACAGATATAATTACTTAAATATGCAATTTTGCCTACGGTCCTATTCAAATTTGGCGAAGCTTTAACGGGTAAGATTTTAGCTATGTTTAATCATGTTACTTATTTAATCAATAGATCTCCAATATATTTTTTGCGATTAATCATGTTGTATTTATATAACATAACTCTTTAGCATAAGAATCTGCTTAAATGTCACTGGTACCTAAAATTTCGATGAATATCCAAAGTTTTACACTTATGCTAAAATCTTTATTTTTTAAGTACTTCATTACTTGTTTATCGTAAAACATTTCTATAAAGTTCTTAACTTCCACCTCTAGAGCAATAATCATAATGGAAATTGACATTTTGAGAACACAATTTTAGCAGACTAAATTATCTAAGTAATGAAAAAACTGTGAAATGGGTGACGCAATTCTTTAATAACAAACATTCACTTACGAGTAAATATATTTTCCTTAAAATTCATAAAAAAGTAAATGAAATTTAGGACAAGATGAAAAAGAACATTTATCTAAAACATCCAGGACCTAAGACCATCACAACAGTAATATGTGAAAAATTTGACATACGGATGTATAAAAAATTTGAAATTGATTCTATGTATGATTTTCTGATGATAAAAGTTACAAATTCACAAAACAAAACCAAAAGGTATCACACTCAGGATCAAAAACTAGAAAAAAGAAAAATCTCAAGCAATATTCTTGGCTAAGAAAATCGTCAAAAGATGCCAAGAATATGATAAGCAAAATACAGCATCAATACTCCTTTGGTTGCTTAAAAGTTGAATGTGGACTTACGCATGGTTCCTATAAAAATAGAAATAATTTTGTTAATGTATATTTTATTAGTACTACAATTATATCTACTGAAATTAATTTAGTAACTAGAACTAATAGTTTGCTTTATTGATCAGGTAAATTTTAAGCTCCGACTAAACAGTCTTAACTTCATACTACGACAATCAGACAACATCGACTAAAAGCCCAAAATAGGACCAAACATTTAAATAATCATTGCTACATATAAATAAATGTAATAATTGCTTAAAGTATAAAAATAGCATATATAATTTAGGTTAATCGTACGCAATTATTTAAGTAAATAGTTGAAATAAGCTTAAACTTAATAAACATAAATTTATTACTTTAGTTTTATTAATTCGATTTGAAATTAATAGTAAACATAATATGACAAGGTAAAGATGAAAAGCAAGAAATTAGGAAGTAATAAAAAACGAATACAGCGTATATTAAGCATAATTTCAAAATTATTTAATTAAATGATTTGTGATTTCAAGAAAAATTTTAAATTTTATGAGAATTTATTTATTTAAAAATGAATCATCAATCATTATGATTGATTAATTTTTCTTCTATCGTTTTTTTTTATAATTGTGAGATTTTC
>NJDD01008730.1:18995-52438 GCA_002245505.1 Calephelis nemesis
TGGTAGCTTAGTGACGCCTCTGTGGTCTAGCGGTTCGGCGTCATGGTTGACTTCTTGAGGTTCCGGGTTGTATTTTCAATTTCGTATTAAAGTAAAGTTGCCCGGGATTGGATAAGTGCCCGTTTGACGATAGGCTTGCCACCTATCACATTATGGGACTCAATATCTTCTGCTAGTCGTGGGTGTTCTGGTTATGCCTCTGTCTACCCCTTCAGGGATATGGGCTAATACTAGCTAACCTGTCAGACATTTTCCTGACCTAACTGCGAATATTGATTTTTGTTTATATGATCCTTCTCCTGAAAGTAACTAATATAACGAAAAAAAAGAATTGTCATAGTTTGCCCACCCGTTTAGGCATGATGCGATAATTTCAGCGATTCCTTTTTTATTTATTATAATACATGAACTCACCAATGTTTTAAGACTTACCTGCATCCCAACAACAGCGTAAATAAAGAAGAGTAGTACAATAAGCAGTGCGACGTAGGGCAAGGCCTGGAACGACTTGATGAAGGTCCATAGAAGGGTTCGTATTCGTTCTCCTCTAGAGAGGAGTTTTATCAGCCGCATCGCTCGAAACAGCCGGAAGAATGTTATGTATTTTAAAATGTTTCCCTAAAAAAATAATGATGGTAATTTTGTTGCCCACCTACTAAATTAATTTTTAATTATCGTTAACGTCTTTCATCGATAGAAATAAAAAAAGTGTCAAAACATGGTAAGTGCTATCAGATTCGTTTGTACTTAAGATTTATTATATTCCTCCATAGAATTAGGAATATATAAAGAAGTGCAACAATGTTCTGCGGCAAATTTAGTTGTATAAATACCGTTGGAATCGACATATAACTTAACAACATCTCTTTTTATCAAATGTTGATAATATGTACGCCGAAAGAGATAGCGACATTTTTGTAAGTAAGTAAGTAATTTGATAGTTGCAATTTCATTCGGTAGGTAAATAATAATTCTTATCTATTTAACTATCAATCGTCTAATGGCAAGCTTTTTTCGCAGGTATTTCATGTCCATATACTTAGAGGTCAATGTATTCCTCAGAATACGTTGATTGAAAACGACATAAGTTGACATGTCCGAAGTCATCTAACATATTGTCTAAAATGTTCCACCTCTTTTCCTTTTGTTTCATTGAAAAAAGATAGCACGCACTTAAAAATTTAAGTTAAGATGATTCTCAGTAGGTAGTATTACCACTAATAATAAAAACTTTTTGTAGCAAAATATATATGTTCCTTTATAATATGCTGTGAAGAATTGCACGACACAATATGAAAGCTTAAATGGGCTACGTAGGCCCGGTTTCAATCCATGGTTAAGTTTTTTTCATATCTTTACATTTTTTATTACATGGCTGGTTCGAAGATGTACAAAGCACAAGCTAGCTAGAGATATTTCGAATATTTTTTTAATTAAATTTAATTCAAATAAAACACGAAATTAAAAGGGGTATTACAAGGATTTTAAAAAGTCGTTCAGGTTTCTAATTATAAGAATAACAATGTGTTTTTTGTCTCTTCGGTTATTGTTTCGTTGCTACTACTTTATGCTATTATTACTTTATTTATCATGTGACAAATAATCATGTTTTTGATTACACAAAAAAATGCGTTTTTCACGTTTAGAAAAACGTTACGGTTAGAGATTAAAAGCTTTTGTTTTTGCTTAAATAAAAACTTAAATGTAAAATCAATAATACTCTTACCTCTTTGCTTTCTGTAGAAGCACCAAACTGTTAACAAAAAAAAAGTTATTACTGTGGATACCCTGATGATGATTATATATTTGTTACAATTGATAGCTTGATACAAAGGACCTCAGCCTCACGATGAAAGGAGAGGAAGTCAAAGATAACCTTAAGATAACATTGAAAAGGTACAAAATAAAGATTAAGCTTAAGTTAAATATAACTTCAATTAAAAAATTTAAAACAACAAATGACTATAGCAAAAGATAAACCAGTTTAATATTATATCTATCAAGCTCAATTTATTACATGCTTCGTCCAATTTTTTTTTTCAGTCATAAGCCCAAACTTCTTTCGTTTAGTAATTTCTTTTTAGAGTTTTTACGAAGATCTCACAATTTCGAAATTAGATTAACGAAGTACACAGAGTAGATACACGAAATTACAAAAAAGCTTTCATGTTCATTAATTATAAATTACTTATTTTAATATTACGTTTTCCCTGTGTTGGTCCGGGCTACTTTGTAGAATAGACCATCTGCCTTCCTGTGCCAGGCAACTTATAAAAGGCGAGCATAGGCTTGCAGTCACTAACACCGTGACATCTGTTAGGTGGTAGAGTTTCGCAACGATTCATCCGGATTGACACCACCGCCTTACCTATTCCTGCCGCAATAACGTCATGACGTGTTCCAGTTCGGAGGGTAAGGTAGCCGGTAAACTTACTTTTGCTCGAGGCCTAACATCCCGTCGCTTAGAGACACCAATCAGCCTCTGATTGGTGTCTCTAAGCGACGGGAATTTCTTACCATCTGGAAATCCGTGTGCTTGTTTGCCTTCCAATTTCATAAAAAAACATAAAATAATATTTACATTCATTAAATTTTAATAAAAAATATGATTGTCATTAAACTCTTACCTCAGTGGGTAATTTGTTTTCGTTAACTTGGGTTACCACTATATCAATGATACTCCCGACTACGAGGATAAAATCTGTCACGTTCCAAGCATCACCAAAATAATTCTGTAAATAATGATTTTTATCAATAATTGACACATCCAGTTATAAAACTTACTTTTAAAGAATCGAAAGTAACAAGATTTAGATGTAATACTACTATAGTCTATTCGCGTTAAGAAAATAGTGACGTATCAGTGCAGCTGCAAAGTAAAGCTGGGGTATAAATTTATCCATTGATATTAAAGCAAAATTTTTGAAGTTATACTTCTTTTGGCGCGTTAGGAAAAAATGATGAGGGTAAATGTTTACGATGTGCGCGCACACCGTCACGAAAAATCGACATGATCAAGTTAGCTATAGATAACATTTTAGTTGTTATTAAATATTAAATAAACTTTATTTAACTAAATAATGCATTACAATAAAACTTTTAATGTATTAAATACCTTTTTTCTATGGTTAGTGTGATTTCGTCTACAAATGTAAAATAAGGCAAAAGATAAAATTTTTAAAAAGATTTTTATCTTATTACGCCGAAGAAATATAACTTCTAACGCGTGTACATAAGTACACACACAATTTTTTTTATTACAATATTTTCAAATATTAAAATCAAGTAAGATAACAATTAATCAGATTCGTTTGAATTTCATAACATGTATGATAAAAGAATTCTGCACCGCGTGTTCCATAACATCATCTAAGTCCCTCATGTTTTTTTCTTCATTGACCACATGGTTACAGCAATTCTTCCTTTTGTTAGAGTCTATTGTTGCTATTGCTTTATAAAACAGCTGTTCTACATCTTTAAGTTTGAATGTTGAATTATTGGCAGCAATACAATTTGTTATTTTCATTGACACAATAGAAAATTAACAAAAAACAATATATGACAAGGTCGATATTTAAAAAGAATAAGTTTATCAAAACCCCGTTTTCTTTCTTTCTTTACATTTTGGCCTTCACGTTAGTATTTAGCCATTTGTCAAGTAGAAATTTGCATCGAATTTTCTATCAATTTCAATTAATTATAATTAGTCATCAGTCATAAGTCGTCAGGAAGTCATGTCAGGCTCTTGGGTAAAGCGGTGGCTCATTACAGAAGCTCTTTATTGAGATTTGGCGGCAACGAGGAAATACACGATACGCTTATTTCTTAGTGATTATAAATAAATAAAAAAATATCTCAGGACAAGTTACACAAATTGAACCTAACCCCAAAGTAAGTAAATGACATGCTTGTATTATGGGTGTTAGTCAACGATACTAATACATAGAAATACTTAGATATATACCAGAATAAAATGTAGTTAGGCGTGTACGCTAGCCACTCGACCAACCAACGGTGATTATTTCATATGTGCTCTTTCACTGAACAAAATTGTACAAAATGCCACCAAAATTGACTAATTTCACTCAATATTAACACGAAATTCAATAAATTATGAAAAAACTTCGACCACCTTTTCTCTCGATGGCGCCAAAACTCCAAAACCTCATTTCAACATTCATAACGCCAATAGATGTTTGAAGGGCACATTTTAACTGTTCAATGTGAACACAGCTTTCGTATTTTGACGGCTTGACAGCAATGAGTCACTATTTTTTGAACGCGAACACAATATAATATGTTCACAAACAAGTGATTAAAGACAGTTGTTATTTATACTGAAACTGATATATATAATAATTTAACCCCCGGCGGAGAAGACAGGTTTTATAAGTTTTACGTGTCTGTGTGTGTATGTGTTCGACTGTCTGTGGTATTATAACTTTTGAACGGATTTGTTTTTTTGTTCTAAATCTGACGTAATCGAGATAATTCTTGGCTGCATTGAATGTTAGAGGTTAATGTTTTTTTTTTATTTTAGTGTTATTTCACTTTATCAAATATTATGTCAAAATGTTTACTAATAATATATTTTAAAAAATCTTACCTTAAACCTAAACGCAGCTAATTTAAAAACAAACTCCAGCATAAACACAGTTGTTAAAATCATGTTCAAATAATCCAATACCTAAAAAGACAACAAATAGTTAATAGATTATATTTTTAAGAAAAAAATTGTTTTGTTCATTAAATACTGAAATCAACATAAATCCAACAGCCCTCTTCTAATTACACCGGGAAAGCCGTTTGCAGGACTCTAATCTCAGTCAGATTAAGACTAGACTAAACTAGATAAACAATAGAAGATTTATCTAACAGGCGATATTATCATGACATTCGTACATCAATTAGCGCAAAAAATCAATAAGTTTCCGAAATCTTCTATCTCACTTCACTAGGTAATATGTGGCTTGCAAAAACAATAAAAATCAATCAGGCAGTAACTATAAGCTTTTCTCATTTTGGACTCATGTCCTCGTTACTTTTTTTTAAATAAATAAATATCCCCGGACAAGTCACACAAATTGAATCTAACCCCAAAGTAAGCAAATTATATGCTTGTGTTATGGATGTTAGTCAACGATACTAATACATAGAAATACTTAAATAGAAACCAGATTAAATTTAATAAACACCCAGACCCGGAAATGCAGACACCTAAATGTTCATCATACAAATGCCTGCCCCCGTTGGGAATCGAACCCAAGCCCCGCGGTTGTTCGATGTAGTTAGGCGCGTACGCTAGCCACTCGACCAACGAGGCGAGGTTTTTGCCTATAGTTTGTAGAACTTTTCGACTATATAAACACATGCTCATATGCAGGCTGTTTGGTTAGTCTACTCGATTCTTAATTTATTTCTTACAACATTTGTTGTCTCTTTCTGTCTTTTGGAATGCGTTCGAAACAGTATAGGATCCTACTTATCTAACCTAACCTAATCGACTTTTATTATACACGAGATCATTATGTATAGAATGTGTGCAACGTTCTTATTGGTCAGATTTATACGTATAGTTAGATTTTAACTTCTTCTAAAAGTTATTAAGTTGTCTGGTAGAGATTCCTTTGATAGGAAATATGATCAACTTTTTCGTGTTACAAAGTAACTTTTAAGCGTTACTGATAATACTTACATAAATTTGAAAATTTGAAGGTTTGATAGCGCACAGGAAAGCCTCCTATTTTATTATAAATAATACATCAGAACATACTCACATTACCAAAAATGACCTAAAGACACAAAATACGTAGGTAATATGTAGTTCTAATGTAGTAGAGTGTAGTTGACATTTTTTGAGGTTAAACGAACTCACCTTTTTGTAATCAGGTTTAGCTTCATGGTACTTCATCATGAGCGCTATGGTGTTGAATACGATGAACATGAATATAACATACTCGAATTTCTCTGAGGTTACGAACCACCAGGTCTTATACTGGATGCGGTGCTTTGGAATGTATCTGGAATAATTTTTTTTTATTAGACCACCGATCAGAAGTTAATATACCTTTTTTTGTTTCTATGAAGAATTTTATCGTGAGATTAGTCATTGATATAAAAGTCAAGGTCAATTGAAGACAAAATGAATAAAATATTACTAAAAATACATGATTCAGAGTCTTTGCAAAAACTATAAAATAAGCTATAAAATAAAATAAATCTAAGTATATTATAAAACAATAAAAAAGTAGTCTATACACTAAAAATATTAAAAAAGTAGTCGCTTCTGATCCATAAATATTTTTTTGTTGATGTGTCTTTTTTAGTGCACTGTGAAAAAGCATTTTTTTCCGATCCGGTTTTTCGGCTAAGTTTTTTTCGATACTTGTATTTTGTTATTATAGTTGAACTCTAATTCAAACTGTTTAATTCGTACAAAAGGAAACTTTAAGAACGAAAAATGCTTTAATATAACACAAGAGATGCAGCGGCAGTTGACTCTTTTTTTATGATATTGGAAAGCAAACATGCAGACGGATTTCCTGATGGTTAGAAATTCACGCCACCTATAGACACCAAAGATGGTAATAGTGCGTTGCCAATCTTAGGCCGGGGTGCTAGGTTTCGAGCAAAAGAAAGTTAACTGGCTTACTTATCCTCCTAACCAGGAATAGGTTAGGCGGTGGTACGAATCCGGGCGAGTCGCTGCGAAACTCGACCACCTAGTCAGATGTCACGGTGCCAGTGACGGTAAGCCTACGCTCGCCTTTTACGAGCTGCCTGGTGCAGGAGGGCAGATGGTCTACTGTGCAAAAGAGCCCGGACTAACACGGGGACTAGTACTTTCTGCTTCTACTAACCTTCTTATCGGTTTCGCTTTCAACGCAAATTCAATGCAATTTCTTTGATTTTTATCCAACTCACAATCCTTAAATTCTTGTTCACCCTCTTTTTGAAATGTGACTATGACAAAACCTACGAAAATATTCACCTAGAAAAAAAACAAATAAAATGTTGATTTTTGATGTCACTACCAGTGAATAATAATAAAACGCATACAACGAACATATTATACTTATATGTATAGTTAGATTTTAACTTCTTCTAAAAGTTATTAAGTTGTCTGATAGAGATTCCTTTGATTGGAAATATGATCAACTTTTTTGTTTTACAAAGTAACTTTAAGCGTTACTAATAATACTTACATAAATTTGCAAATTTGTAGGTTTGATAGTGCACAGGAAAGCCTCCTATTTTATCATAAATAATACATCAGAACATACTCACATTACCAAAAATGACCTAAAGACACAAAGTAAGTAGGTAATAAGTAGTTCTAATGTAGTAGAGTGTAGATGAATTCCACTAGATGCGGGCATTCCTTAAAAGTTAGCAAGGAAGAACAATTTGAATTCGAAAACCGAAGCGTTGCTATCCAAAAATATTAAAACAGTTAATAAAAATAGTTGACTAGATATGTGAATAAGAATTAATTACCAATTACTCCCTTAATAAGGATGTGGTGATAAAAAAATTATGGCACCAACAGATGGTCAGGTTATAGGTAACATTCCGAGGGAATCGTTTCACATCTCTAATATTCAATAGGGTTGCTACACTATTGTTGTACATGTCTTGTTGAATAGAAAGTAGATAACATTACTCATCCTAGTGTCGCACTATTATACCAAAGATATCAAATCTTATTCATAAAAGCCTTTAGTTTGAGAACTAAAGTAAGAATATCTACAAATAAGTCTGACTTTGAAAGTACTATAACATTAACTAAAAAGATGGTATCTTCACCCCGAAAAGAGGTAGGCAAAGGCACAACCAGGGCGCCCACGACTAGCCTAAGTCAGCAAGTCCCACAGTGTGGCAAGTGGCAAACATTTTTTTATTGGAAAAATGGGTAAATCAAATTTTATTTTTGTTGCTAGACCCGGCAGTCTAACCCGGGACCTCATGCAGTCAAGTCCAACAGCTGGACAGCTAAACTACAGAGGCGATTAACTATACGGAAACGTATTAAGAATGTAACTTACCATAAAGAAAGCAATAACGATGATATAGCTAATATAGAAGAAGGCAACTAATGGTCGAGAATTTTCTATTGGTCCGTGATTTTCTTCATTTGAGTCCATTGAAGTTGATAGTAAACTAAAATGTGAAAACGAAATTATTATGAACTACAAAAATATCAGCGTTGCTAACCAAACACCACAAAGTTTAATACGGCTTGCAATAAGCTTAAAGTTTATAATATATCATGGTTAAAGGTAACATGTTAAACTAATATTATTTTTAACGAGTAACGATTAATGTAGCTTATTATAGGAAGTATACTAAGCAAAAGCTGGTCAATCACTGTTTCCTATATTTTAGAAGATGCAAGGATATTTCAAATAAGAAAATTATACTTACAGTGGCCAGCCTTCGAAGGTAGATACGGTGAATAAAGTGAGCATTCCATTTGCGACATCATCAAAGTTAAATTTATTTTTAACCCATATTCTATCTTCTATTTTCGGTTTGCCATTCTCATACACTAGATATGTTCCTCTGAAAGCAAGAAAAGCAGAATGTGGATTCGAGTTGATTTGAAGAAACACTTGTATCACATGATATAAACCATACGTATATCATGTGATACTATTATGTATACGACACAATAATCAATTATTTAAAAACAAAACTAACCGCTTATTAACATCATAAGTTTTAAAATGGTAATATCACTAGATTTAATTAAATACCCATATTACTATGGTAAAAAAGGATCATTCTTCCCTTCCTCGTTTTCCCATCACCAGGCAACATTTTGAAAATTTATACAGGATAAGTGGTAGTATCGGTTCCACAATTTTGCATATTCCAATGAAATTACACATGTCAAAAACCGTCGGACTGTTTGGAATGTAATGGAATGTAGCTCGTGCCAAAGAAATTGACACAAATGCATACATATATTATAGATATTCCGAAAAAAATACACCTCTTTAAACGAAGCTAGTAAAAAGTAAAATAGTTTGGATTATGAAAGAAAGAATTTAAACATATTTATGGATAGTTACAAATGCGCTAGAATTGAATTTTAAATATAAGCTATAATTTATTAAAAAAATAACTTACTGGCATTCCTCAGGAGTCACTTTAGTGATATCAGTACAACTAAAGAATTTTCCCTGAAACCAAACTAGAATTAAACATAGTATAAAGATTTATGATATGTGAATATCACCTGACTTCGTTTACGTGTAATGGTTCGACAGACATGGTTGAGATCGTCTAGCATAAGGCTTAGTCAGCCAGAAGAGCCAATCGCAGCACTCCCCCGTTTCATGATTACTATGAAATAATTGCGCTCTAAAGTAAATGTCTTAAGCGACAAATCACTATTTTTGACACTACAAAAGTAATTAAAAAATATATAAAAACTGAAACGGTTATCTTTTAGGTATAATACTTTTCTATGTTTATGCTAAATCTGGTGTCGATATTTTCATAATTGAAGTAGACAGTTGGGTTTTGCTTTCAAAAAAGGGTTAATTTTATGATTTTTTTCTATCAAGCAAAGTGAAATAAATCGTGTTTTGGAAACAATAGTCTTATAAAGCATATTAATTTTAAGCTTGTCTATGTCTTGTCGCCAAGATTCATGATTATTTTGCATGAAAAAAAACATTATACTGCTGACGTATTTTAGCATACATGGACCCTCAAACTTTAACCATCCTCCATTATATTTACACACATGTATATTAAGTGTGTAAGAACCTCACGTTGATGATGATGAGAGCAATATCGCAAAGTTCAAGATTCACACTTCTAAACCTTTTAAAGAGGTTTAATAATGAAAGACATTAGTACACAAATGTCTTTCTTTATAAATTATAATCACAAATATAAGCATTGAAGTCTGTAATTGTGGGTTTTGCGTGTTTATTATATGTTTATCGAAAAAAAGATTTATGTTTGTGTTCGTATATGTGCCTTACCTCCTGCTATAAATTTTGTTAATTAGTTTATTCAAAGAAGTCAATGATTCGATATACATAATAGTGTGGTGTGAAATTCACCTTGTTGAATACAGTATAATAACACCATCACAGAATTCGCAGATTAATAAATTTTGACGGGTCAGTCCAATTTGCTGACTAACGAAACATCTGTGAAAATTTCAGGAGTTAATCTAAATTCGAATAAATGAGATATTTGTTTAATGGGTGTTAAAAAAACTATATATAGATACAGTTATAAATTTGTGACAATAACACTGAAACCTAAATATCTAAACAAATATGTTTTTTTTAAATCTTTATTTAGAGATTTTTTTCACACAGTGAAAATGACAATCTTATAAACGCTTATTCTAATAACTTAAATATATGTTCGTCACGAGATAACCAAATAGCATAAGGACTATTTGCATAAATTTGAAGACTGGGCCTTTAATTTTAAACTAGACGATCTTGACCGTTGTGTTTACGATTTAATTGTAAATGTTTTCAGTGATATCGAAAAAAAGTTACATAAATAAGCCATAGCTAAGCACAAAACATTACAAAAAGGACTTTCCATAATGCGATTATTTTGCACTTAGTTAACTCAATAGGCAAGCAAGATATACAAAATCAACGCTAACCTAATAGAAGAACAATCAAGATTGATTAAAACGATATTCATATTAAAACAGGTATTAACATATTAAAAATAAAAAGTATTGGAAAAACTTAACAGAAATATTAAAATTTTTATTTTTTATGTATTTCCTACTATTCCTCTGAAGCGAGCGAATTCTCAAACGATTAGTTCTTTTGAATAAAAGAGAATTAAGATATTAAGAACTTTTAAATGTTCCAACTTACTTAACAATAATTACTTACTTAAGGTAAGTAAGGTAGTAGTTGTATTTTAATATTGGTTCGAATTTTTTAAAATTTATAACTACTTGTAACGTTTAGGTAGGTATTTTTAGTTAGGCAAATACAACCCAAAAGAAATAAAGTATGGTTAAGAAGCAATTAAAGAAACTTTCCCAAGGAAACGGAGCAGCTATGCAACAATTAAAACAAAACGTGAAGATTTTATTTAGATATATTAGTTAGAAACATATTTCTCTAGTTCTGCCTATTGATTAGAATAATTACGCAAGCAACAATTCACCTTAAACAACTGAATCCCAACAACAGCAAACATAAATTGCAGCATATGATTTATAATCAAAATATTCCCAATAGACTTAATAGATGCAAAAACACATTTCACAACATACTATAAGAAACAAAGACAAACCAACAAAATGTTAATGACAAACAAAACCAAATTACATTACCACGTCACCACGTATATCCCAAAGTGTAGTTGCATGTTGCGATCGAAAAAAAATGTGTAAAAAGGAAAACACATTAAAAACAGAAAAATAAAAACAATGCCTATGTACAGTGTTTTATTGAAATCAAACCCCCTGCCAGTGTCCTGATCTGACTGTGTAAGAATAAATCAAAAATAAATCAAAACAAAAGAACCCAAATGAACCAAAATCAACTAGTGTATATAGTACCTCGTTTCTAGGGCACAAGTGAAAATGTCCAGGTAGGGCAACCGCAAATAAAACACACTAAAGCTAATAATTGAGTCCAAAAAATCACAATCACAACACCTTTGGGCCAATTCGAAAAAAAAACATGCATTCCAAAAAAGCGAGTTTTTGGACTCAAGCACAATGTTAGTTCAATACACGTAAAAGCCACACAGGAACGAAATCAGATGATTTTCACAGAATTGTCCATTTTGATGCATGTACTTACTGAACCCAAAGGTGTCATTGAAATGAAATAAACTACTCCCTACCTTGAACATTTGCACCCCCATAACAGCGAACATGAATTGTAGAAGATTGGTCACCAGCAAAATGTTGCCGATAGTTTTTATAGCAACTATTACGCATTGAACTACGTGCTAGAATTGATAAAAGAAAATTTACTACTACAGTTCTTAATTAAATAATATCAATACAAAAAATTAGCAACAAGTACTGACCTTCAAGCCTTTTGCTCTGTTGATAGCTCTTAAAGGTCTCAGAACTCTGAATACTCTCAAAATTTTAATAAACGATACGTTGCTTGATCTGCGTCAAAAATTATAATTAGTTGTTTATTCAGATATATTATTAAAGTAGCAATATTTTAGGAGATAGAAAAAAACATAACATTTAAAATAATAATGACAGGCTATAAAGTAAATGTTATTGAATACATTTTGTGTTATTTTGAGAAACGAGAGAGATGCGATAGCATGAAACAAAATATTATTTGAATTAAACATTATCACTGCATCCATAAAGTCACCGTATTAAAGCAAATTTGAAGAAATGCACAGGTTATTTGAAAAAAACTCCCACCATATGTTCATAAAGGTATAACTTAACTTTATAACAAACAAATTAATTCATTCAGGGTTGCAAGGTTTATGGAGCCATCTAGTTAGGTTGACTGCACTAATTAAATAATCCAGAAATATACCTTGAAAGATTTTTGTGTTACCCAGCTATGGGGTTATCAATGGTTTATGATCAATAATATGAAATTTAAAAAAATCACTTACCCGCTTGCTGAAATCAGTGAAACAATAACAACAAGGAGATCCAACAAATTGAAGGCTGAACGGCAAAACGAATCCTTGTGTAAAATAAACCCGTATGTGATTAGCTTTAATAGTAGTTCTAATGTGAATACGGCTGTGAAGAAATAATCGACCATGCGAAGAATCTGAAAAGGAAACACCCGTTCATGTTTTTTTTTAAATATTTTTAGGCAATTATAACTTCGGCATGGATAAGATTTTTAATTGCATTCAGTAATTTTGATTTTGACAACATTCAGCTGGGCTATTCTTAGTGCTGATCACTGGGAAAGTGTAATGACATGTTTTGTATTTGGTATCTCTATTGTATTTCTATTAATCACAGGAGATATCAAATATAAAACAGATCATTTGTCAGCTATTTGACGTACACTTTAGCCAGTGGTCATCAATAAAAAGGTACGGAATCAGCACCCATGTCATCTTTAGTACAGGATCAAAATATTTCACAAATGTCATCTTTTTAACTCTCGACGGAAAAGAGAATTGTTATAAGTTTGACTTATTTATGAATCTAAGTGTGTATATCTGTCTGTGGCATAACGACTTTGAAACGAATTGGATTTCGACTGAAAGCTGATGTGACGAAATAGTTTTTAGCAAGGTAACAATGGGCTTAGTAAGGTTTTGTCAGTGTCTGTTTAAAGTTTTAGCATTTTTTTATTTAGTTCCATTTTATGTGTGATTGTATTTTTTTTCTATTGAGTATTTTTAATAAACCATTACAATTTAGAGTTAAGTAAAAATTAATAAGTTGCATCACATCACATTCACTTAGACCAGCCGATTGTGAATATACTTCAAGTATCAAAAAATTTTTTTTGTTATCAAAAAATGTAGTAAACTCACGTAATACTGACCTCATTTCTACCTTCACTAGCTTTTCCTCCAACAGGATCTTCCATCGCCAACATCAAAGACGAGGCGAGAATACAAAGAAGAATCAGATTTCTAAACCAAGAGTTATTCTGGATGTTATAGCATGACACTCGGAACCTGCAAACAAATTAATAACTTCTTTCAATTTTTTACGAAACCGTAATTTTGAAGAAAACCCTTTTAAAAACGTCCACGTGGAAAGAATGAAATAGATAAGTGACTAGAATACGTGAAAATACAAACAGAAAGATAGATTGAAATTAATGTTATTTAATAATAGAGAATAGATTTAAAAAATAATAATTGCTCACTATATTTTTTTTTTACAAAAAGATGTAGTCGTGTTAATTAATAAATGTGATTAATCCAAATTAGCTGAAAAAGATATTTTATCTTCAATAGTAAAACTTAAAACATTTTAGAATTTTTTGCTACAAATTATCAAAGATTTTTACAATACGTTGGTCTTATTTAAACCTAACTTTAACCTATAATTAAAAACAAGACCAGGAAAATCTTGTAATCATCTAATGTCTTTTACCGTTATTTCAAACTTTTAATAACAATAAATTGTGACCGACTTGAAAATAAAATATTTTTGTGTCAGAAAATCCCATACCATGGTTTGAAAAACACAGTTTAAATATTTGGTAAGATATCACTATCTATAAGCAACAATCAATATTGAATTGATTGGACATACCAATTAGTTTGAGAAAATATGAAGAAACTGCTACCCTCTGGAATAGGTTTCTCTTGGGATTTGATTTCAACTTCAGACAGTCTTCGCGGCCGAGCTGATATTGTTGCTTGGCGCTGTGGAGCCTGTGGATGTTCTTCTTTCTTCACATCTCCTACAGTCCAAAACAAAAATTGGGTTTAGTGGAAAGTGATGACACTGCGCAGGCGTAGTGAAAAGAAGATCCTTCCGGCTAGGCAAGGTTTGCTGCCCGAGGACCTAGGTCCTACTGGATCGTACTGTACATTTCCGAGCTAAGTAACTGTACTATCGCGATGTTTGATTTGCTCAAAATCAATTACTTAGTTTTTGTGCTTTGCATCTATAATTGTAGCATCGGATTTGGCTTGGCCGCTACTATATTTCGTCACTCATACAATTACTGTTACAATTTTCCCGTGCACAGACTAGTACAATACATTCCTATTACTATAAGGATAATGTTACATCGTGTACGGTTCAAGAGTTTCAGACGGAGTTACTGGTAAGTATATATTACTCACCATATTATTGTAATGTAATTGTCTCAGCTTATAGCACATAATACCCCCGTGTTGGTCCGGGCTCCTTTGTAGAATAGACCATCTGCCTTCCTGTGCCACGCAGCTCGTAAAAGTCGAGCATAGGCTCACCGTCACTAACATCGTGATATCTGACTAGGTGGTAGAGTTTCGCAGCGACTCACCCGGATTGTTACCACCGCCTTACCTATTCCAGCTGCCATAACACCATGACGTGTTCCGGTTCGGAGGGTAAGGTAGCCGGTTAACTTACTTTTGCTCGAGGTCTAGCATCCCGGCCTCTGGTTGGCAACGCACCATTACCACCTTTGGTGTCTCTAGGCGGCGGAAATTTCTTACCATCAGAAAATCCGTCTGCTTGTTTGCCTTCTAATGTTATAAAAAAAACAATATTAAATAATATTTACCATTTTGTTTCTTTTCAACCGTGACAAGGGCATCACTAACGTCGTTTTGAATCTCTTCCTCTTCTTGTTCTTCTATATCGCCCTCTGATCCTGTTTCTTCATACTCGTGTTCGGACCTTAAAAAGAAAATTATTATTCATGTTTTGCTTCGGTGGTAAAGCGGTCTGAGGTCGGACTTAGCTTCTTAAAGTCCCGGGTTCAATTCCCTGATTGGGCAACAAAAAACATAGAAAATGTATATTTTCAATTTTCTAATTAAAATGACGTTGCCAGGAATTGGTTATGTGCCTGTTTAGCGATATGCTTGCCACTATTCACTTTGCGGAACTTAGTTTCTTCGGCTAGTCATAGATACTCTAGTTGTGCCTCTGTCTACAACTTCGGAGATATGTGCGTGAAGATACTTTATTGGTCATATCTGCAGCGAATCGCATAAAACGAATGCTTTGTCTACAAGTTGCGTAATAAATAATTCTAGCTTTGGAGAAGAACTAAATAAATAAAAAACTGTATCTATGAGATGGTACAACATATAAAGTAATTATGGTTAAAATATTACCTGGCGACTCTTTTATAAGCAACTTTTTGCTTTTTGCTGCATGCAAATAAAATAAAGTTTATTTAGTTTATTAAAACATTGAAACAGAAATGTAATTGATTGTGATAATAAAATCTACACCCAATTTCTGTCGTCTGTTGTTTGTATCGCACATTAAATTAAGTGGTGTCACAATTTTCTAAATTAAAAAACTTTTAATTTAGGAATTTGGTTATTAGATTTTGGAAATGAACATTTTGAATATAGAATTCTTACATTGGAACTACTTTAAAATGAGTACTTTCAACATAGATAACAAAAGCGGGACTAAAATGTACACGTATTTGGCCCTCAGCCCACAGCCTACAGCCCAGTGTAAAGAATTTCATTTACACAGCCACGTCGACGGCTGCATAACAACGCCTTGTTGTAATTAAAATAAAATTAAAATTACAAGCCAGGGACCGAAATCAAATAATCAACTTTAGTGAATTTTACTCACTCCTCACTAGAATATCTGTCGTCATCCTCGTCATCCAGTTGTGGATTGCCAGCTTCAGGGTTGTCATTATCCTAAAATAGAATATTGATATTTTACAAATGAACATAGTTAATCTATTATAGTTTAAACAAGTTATAGGCCTAATATTTTCATGTGGCCGACGGACTCATATTATATAAAAATAATTACAGTAATCTAAACTCGACCAATTTCAACTTTCACGCCTCTCGTATAATTTATTAACTCAAAATTGTGACTGAAAGTACAGTAGTAAAATTGTTCTTGATACATTTAGTGAACTTGTTGATTTTTTTTTTAATATCCGTTTTAATCGTAATTCCATAATGAAACACAAATTTTGCTGTTTTATCACTTTCTGCCATTTATTTCTGTCTATTGCCTGTATTGTCCATAAGTATAATATAAAAACTTAATATTATCTTTTATTAATGAAATAGCCGACTTGGAAACATGATTCAATTTATGGTCTATACTAGAACTACTGGCTTTAGTTATTTCTAGTTACCTCCGTCTCTTTAACTATTTCATCAGCTGCATCCATTTCTTCTGCGTCTCCTAAATTATCCACAGCGATAGCCAAGAACACGTTGAGCAAGATATCTGATTCTATGTTCATAAAATTATTGTTTTCAAAAACCAGAGATCAGGTAATAAATAAATGACAATTAATGTTAAAAAGATACTAGTCGAAAGCATTCAACGCATTATGAATATTGTTTGGAAAAAGTTTTTTTTTGCAAATAACGTTTTTGGACTTACGTATACCGTACTTACTTGACTCTTGTCAATAGAGAATAAATAAATCGATAAGCAGATAACATATTATGTCTTCACCCCAAGTTTCTTACTTCACGATTCTTACAAACCTGCATAGCCTCCTCTACATTAATTCGTACAAAAACGCCGATTTCGAAGACTATTGTCATCATCCTTGGATTAAACCTGAGCGCTACGAGATAGTGAGTAACGTATCAAATAGATAAAACAAAAAGAGGCTTGACTTAAATATTGGTAAGTACGTTATGTTGAGGAGGAATTCTATGTAATAAATTTATTTTGTAAATTTAGCACTTGGGAATTAAAATATAAATTAAATGTAATTTGAAAATAACTTTTACTAATGTTTTAACTCACTCCAAACAAGAGGTTATCATTTCGACTTTATTTCTTTTTTGTTTAACAAGTGATTACTCTGCTCAGCAGCTCAATAACTAACACATAATGGTGGTTAATTTTTTGAAAAATAAAGTTCAAATCAGTTCCATGTTAACTTTATCAAGATCTGACTAGAAGTTTTTGATGAGGGATACCATAGTAAAGAAGTGAACATGAATTTTTCTGTATGCAATATTAAGTATATCTAAATCAAAGCTAGTGGTCAGATTATAAAAAAAAATATACTTAAAAGTCAAAAGTTATACTTCTTCAGCGTAATAAGATAAAAATCTTTTTAAAAAATTTATCTTTTGCCTTATTTTACATTTGTAGACAAAATGACACTAACCATAGAAAAAAGGTATTTAATACATTAAAGGTTTTATCTATAGCTAACTTCATCATGTCGGTTTTTCAGGACGGTGTGCGCGCGCATCGTAAAAATTTACTCTCATCATTTTTTCCTAACCCGCCAAAAGAAGTATAACTTCAAAAATGATCTTGGCATTATGACCTACCTTTTGAAATAGAAGTAATCAAATCACGACTTGGTAATTAAATTTGATTCAGATTTTTAACAGCTTTACTGCGCTTAAATTAATTTTTGTCACATTCATTATGGGTTTAAAAAGGATACAGTTGCCGCAAATAAATATTACAATGAAATATATAGAAGCCAGCATTCCAGGAGTTCCTACGCCACCATATGCGTTGATGCCGTGATACATAACCACGTTCCAGTCCTCACCAGTCAAGATCTGAAATAAAATTTATATAATTAAAAGAAAATATGGTCGGATGATCTGTACACGTCTAACAACTTTACGAGTAGATATATTAAATTTTCAGTATTTGTCTAAATCATAGTAAAATCAAATAATTTGCTTAGTTGGTTTTAAAATATAATATCTAGATTGGTGGGTAAAAAGTATAAAATGTTAAAATGTTAGTGTTGTTATTGTCAGTTTGGTGTTGTTGTCGTTACTTGACACAATACTTAAAATAACGCTTATTTCATAGTAACCAAATGCACATGTTAAAAAAAGAAGTATGATGTGAACATTTACATCAAATTCAATTAAAGCGAAACTAATAATACGAAAACAGTTTAGTAAAAACTGAATTTAAATTATTTTCATTTTCATTCTTTTTACATACCTGAAACATTGTTAGGACTGCCTGCCAAAATGAATCAAAGTTGTGTCTTTCCTTCTGTTCTTCAGGAGCATAGTCGAATTTTCCACCAAAAACTTGCATACCCAAAAGTGCGAAGATCATAATAAATAAAAAGAGAAGTAAGAGTAGCGAGAAAATTGACTGTATAGAGTTGAGAAGAGATGCAACTAAATTGGAAAGTGATCTCCAGTATCTGGAATAAAGAAGATTATGTAAGTTAATGACGTAAGAGAAATATACCCAAATTAAATAATAGCTCTTAATTACAAACACTGTAATATGATAGAAGTCTAAAATTTTAGCATAAATAATAAAAAATAGTATTTAATGAAAATAACTCGTATCACATAAGGTTCATTCCTTGGACTACTTCTGTTTATTAATTAAAAGGTACTATTATTCTACTAGGTACTTTATTCTAGTACTAGTTCTAGTTAGGTACTTTATTCTATCGACTACAGATAAAAAGTTTTTTTTTTTATGATATTGGAAGGCAAATAAGCAGACGGATTTCCTGATGGTAAGAAATTCACGCCGCCTAGAGACACCAAAGGTGGTAATGGTGCGTTGCCAACCTGGGGCCGGGATGTTAGGCCTCGAGCAAAATTAAGTTTACCGGCTACCTTACCCTCCGAACCGGAACACGTCACGACGTTATGGCGGTAGGAATAGGTAAGGCGATGGTACCAATCTGGACGAGTCGCTGTTAAACTCTACCACCTAGTCAGAATTCACGGTGTTAGTGACGGTGAGCCTTTGCTCGCCTTTTACGAGCTGCCTGGCAAGGAAGGCAGATGGTCTATTCTACAAAGAAGCCCGGACCAACACGGGGAAAACATTTCTATTAACATGTTTAAAAAAATAACATCTTTTTCGGAATGTCATAATTACACCAGAAAAACATTTAAGCAGTACGTACTTGGTGACTTTAAATACCCGCAGAAGACGTACACACCGTAACACAGAAATACCGAGTTGTGGTATCGTATCAGTTATGGTCAAAGCCAATTCTATAATGGAGCACAGCATTACAAAGCAATCGAAACGATTGAATAAAGATACAAAGTAGCCCTGAAACAATGAAAAAACTTTAATGATTAAACAGACAAGTGGCGAACAAATAATTTATTTACCTAATAGAAAACCAATAGCTTTAATACACAAAACAATAATAATAGAGAGCCAGATACAGGTCTTCACGAATATTAACAAAAATGAGCCACTTAACAACTATTAACACATACTTAAGTAAAATAAAGTTATTGTTATTCTTATAATATAAGAAAAAAAGGATTAAAATCTTTAAAAATATCAAACATTTTAGAAAAAAAATCTCTGCTTAGTTTCGATCTAGCTAATATAACACTTGTATGGAATAGGCCTATATCTATTCTTTTGTTAAATTTGTTAAACTCATCACTTGCCAATGATACGAGCTTTTCCTATAGATAGTCAACAGTGCAGGAAGGGACAAAGGTGTATTAAATCTGGTTACTTCCTTTAATTATGGAAAAAAATCTTTCTTTAAAAATAATGGAAGGCCAACCAGCCGATAGATTTCCAGGAGATAAGTGATATTAGGTTTAAAGACTTTAAAATAGTATTTCACTTCTAAAAATATCTATGTCCAATGTACATTAGGATGACTTCAACCAATTTACTAGCAACGCTAAAATTTGATAAAAGGTTTATCCAGCTAAAACTTCTTCAAAAATCAAAATTTTTGTCGTACCTATCGTAAATTATAAATAATGACAAGGGCATGAAATGACAAATAAGATAGAAACTTTTAAGATTAGGAAAATTTTAGGATATTAGGATAGAAAAAATTTAGTAAATGGTGGTAATAAATTTGGATATTTCACGAGTGGGTTACCATCCTAAGCTAAGACTGAAATATTAAACTTCGTGCGAAAGACTACCTGTTAAACCACCCTCCAAAATAAAATGCTTATTTCTGACAAGCTGTTAATAAATGATAGCATAGCCGTTTTATTATTTTTTAAATTAACCTCAAAAGCAATGCCAGTATCAACAAAACTTACCTAGGTAAAACGAAAAATAAGTACGTTTTAAATATGAATTATTTATTCTGTAATTGATTTGCTTACCTGAAATCCCAATGCATACATTTTAATAAGCATTTCCATTGTAAATAACACCACAAATAAGTAGTTTGCATAATCTTGAAAATAGTCTAACCACTCCTTTTGCCTGTAAAACATGAACAGTAAGCGTGAGCGCAGAAATATTTTTTTAAATATCTATTTAGAGTCCCAATAAATGAACAAAATCATAAAATTATCATAAATAAATGAACATATTGTATGCGCATAGTTAATTTTAACAATTATAATCGCAGTCCTTGTAATCCAATATTAATCGAATGTTTTGATTTCATTGAGGTTTACTTTTTAATTAAGGCTAAACAACGGGAAGCCGTCATATTTTATACAAGCAATCACATTAATAAACTTTAAGCTACGAAAATTACCCAAAAGGTCGATAATAAAGCGAAAATTTCGAATTGGGTTCAGGAGAAATATCAATCAAATTTATTAATCGCTACTAACCCATAATGTTCAGTCGCCAATACTGCTGTATTGAGAAATACAAGTACAATTATAGTCCAATAAAACGCCTGTGTTTTGACGGCTTTCCTACATGCTCTGCGCATTCGGCGATTTACCTGTAATTTATCAAACATAAAATGCTCTTATACGCTGTCACAAGTTTCTACTACTAAATTAATATAAAATGTATGAATTTTAGTGTCTTATAAAACGTCTCGACCGACTTAATACAATGGTCTTACTTATTCTTTCAGCTTGTACTATTCTTATTTGTAAAGCATTCTCAGTGCGGCGCATGAGTGAATTTTATTCCGTACGGGAATGTCGAACTCTACGGTTGCACGTATGGACAGTTCCGACAAAGAGCTTACCTTTTCCTGCCTTGTGGCTAAAGATGAGATCAAACAAAACTTATATAAAAAAGTGAACGTAAGTTTCAAGTAAGTTAATTAACATCGCCATGGTAACAGTAGTGCTGTCTGGCAAAAATATAAAGACACTCCTACATTTAGCCGCATTTAGGACAGTAACAGTGTGCAGAACAAAAATCTCCCATTATCTCCCATATGCATTGCTCTAAATGAAATTTACGACAGAAAATATAATATTTCAGCTGCGACCCGTTGCGGTCTGCGTTTGTATGCTGGGACCAATACATACTAGGTCGATCAAGAAAATCTTACAGCTACGCATTTTTGGACGTAACTAAATCTGTAAAATTAAAAAGCAAAAAAAAAATTCGTAATTTTTTAAAACGTGCTTGAATTTTGTTAAAAGAAAAAAAATATTTTTTACCTTATTAAATCGCTTAAAATATTCTTTACACGTAGAAGTTTGAGTTTGTTCGCAGTCATTATTCAGATTGTTTTGCGAGTCAGCTATACTTTTCCGTTCTTTCTTATTACCTATAAAAATATTTAATTCTGATTTATTGCAAATTTATGTATATACGTCAGATCCCAAAGAAGTCAAATGTTAACAGCCTTTAAACCCACATTTTAGTCCAATCAAATTATGGCACCTAGACAGTAGATTATAAGAAATACATTATTTATATTTAGGAGACTAAATAAAGTAGAGTAAGGCCATAATTATCTGGTTGAATTATATCAATACCATTAATTATCTGTGAATGGTATTGATATATGAGAGAGTTTTTGCTGTTTGCATAGCAAAAAATACACAATTCATATTTATTGTGCACTTATTTATACAGGCGGCCGAAAATCTAGCATTTTCGTCATGTTAGATCTAGGTTGTATCACAAATTTTCATAGTAATGCAGGTTAGCATTCAGTCATTTCTTTTAAATTTTTATAGCAATCGTGTAGTTCTTTTCAGGAGTGATATTTCGAATTATCACTAAGTGATTTTGTAATCACTGGTTAAAGATATGAATAACTAATAATTCAAAAATAAGATCTCTGGAGATCAAAAAGATCTTAAGCACACCACTACAGACTTTCGCAATATAGGCATCATTTTCAAAAGAGTTACGAGAACAAATACATTATTTCACTTACACAAGACCACAATCAACAAAATTCAGCGCAATGACCCATCACAAGCTAAATATTGGCAAAATCGAAAATACGAGTATCACCAATTATCAAGTTCTTAAACTTGAGTTTTGCATAAACAAAATAGAATGAAAATAGGTAACTACCCTGTTATGACTGGCCACCATACCTTATAGACTACCGTTTGACCCAATACTCAATATTGCTTGCTTGCCACGTGATTTAGCCAAAACGACCCCTAATGTCTTAATCAGAATTAAATTAAATAAGAGAAAAGCAACACACACCTTCATATAATATCATCACCAGACGGACATAATATTACATAGTATGGCATTTTTTGGAAGCAGATTTAGTCATATTCAAAAAATAGTAGCACGGTTTTAAGCATGCAGGACTTAACACGATGAATAGCTTTAAGACAAGCGGATTTTATAATCTGTTTGCAACTTTACATAAAAGTTGTTAATATTATAGCTCTTACCATCAGTGGTTCCTTCATTTAGTTTGCTATCTTTATGTCATAAAAATATGTTAATTATTTGTTTAAAGTTTGAACATCTTTATTTGTTATTAAATTTTTTATATACATTTCCTGTTTAGTTTTTTATTTTTATTTTGCTTTAATATACAAATATTTTTCGAGCAATGATCGAACATCATTATAGTCTTATTTCCCTTAACTTTAATCAAATTTGACAAAGGTCGTCGAAAGAGATTACATTTAATAGCATCCAATTATTTCGAGTACAATAATTGTCGTACTTATAATCTAAGTATCAGAAGCTCAAGTAAAAACTTTTGTAGTTTTTATACCGTTACATTTTTTATAATAAAGTATTAAAAAAATATTTAAAAACGTACATAGTTAAAAAAAGAATACAACAACAATGTGCTGTACAATATTAAAAATCAGCATAATAAATCTTACCATGAGAAGTCCCTTCAAGTTGTTTGCTTTCTAAAGTAAATTTTAATTACCATTTAGTTATATTTATTCATTTTAACAAAACGTAAAATGATAATTATTTAAAATATGTACGTTACAACACCTAGCTTGGCAAAATAATGCATATTGAAAATCGTACGTTGCTTTAAAATCGTAAGCAGTTTAAGCCCCTGTAACAGCTTTAATTTAAGTTATACAATATCTTAAAAAAACTTTGAAGTTATACCGTTACATTTGAAAAAGTTAAACAAACCTACCAACGTATTAGGCATATCTTGGATTTTTTTATTTTTATCAAGTAATATTAGTTATAAAACAAAATCAATTGTATGGCTTTCTTGATTTTATTGAAATAACTGCTATCGTGTATGATAAACATATACAGATAAAAATTATAGATTTTTCAGTTTTAGTCATGTTCCTAATAGTAGAATAACAGTATTCATTACAATAAGTTTAGACTATAGGTATAAAGTATGACTGGTACCTTTTATATAATATATTTGGGATGATATTAACATGGATTTTTTACTTAACATAAAACTTCAACAGTAAATAACTATTATCTGCTTGTGTAACAATCTTTGCAATTGTAGAAGAAAACGTTCTGTTATCATTCTATGATGAATAATTCAGGGAAGCCAAAAGACAGAAAGCTTTGAAGTAGTAAAAGCTTACCATCAGACGTCCCTTCAGTTGTTTTGTTGTCTGGACGCCACAAAAATACATTGTTTTAGGTTAAAAGTACGAGATCATAAACTCATAAACTAAAGTTCTATTTTCATATTTTATGTGGATATACTTACTGTTTTTCTTTCATATTAAAATATATTGTGGAGACAATTTTGCCATTTTACCATGAAAAGTTTTTTTACTAAATTTGTTTACATAGTGATAACATATTATTTCTTTTACTAGTAAAATTTTGCCTAAAATTAACAAAGGTCAGAAGAAAAAATTTTTAAATTTTTTATACCTACCTGTTGCAACAAACTTTGTTATGCATAAAACTACCAGTTTACAATAATTAGTTTTAGGCAAACAAGAATAGGTGTTTTCCTTTAATTTTTTTTGTTAAATAAAGCCTTCCTAAATTTTTAATACATATTTAAAAAGACGTGAACTGGTTTAACCATTTAGCTGTTATTATTCCGTTAAAAATTATGTTAATAAATAGATTTTATACCTGTACAATCTTGATTATCTTCTTTCTGTCCCTGGTCATTTTCGAGATCCAGCTCTTCAGCAACTGTAATCCAATTCAAATATCCCTTCAAATCTTCTTCAAACTGCTGCCTTTCTCTAGATTTTTGAAAATCACCACGATTTTTTGCTTTTTCTCTTTCTTTAGAAAACTCTCTGAAAATATTATAAAGGATAAGTTATTCGAATTTATAATATTATAACTGGGTTAAAATTTATTCTCTACTACAAAATGTACGTTTCTAATTTAGAGTTTACCGTTGTCTGTTCTCCATATTATTGTTTCTTTTAAAAGTGATTTATTCTTGTTTATTGATATCGGGTAACTAATCAGAATAGTATCTAGTCACAGTAACTATTCAAGCTCGTGTTTTTTTATTTTTGGTTTTGTTTTTTTTATATTTGGATTAGTCAATAACATAACACAATGAGGAATATTTTCATGTTTCTTTAAATTTACCAGCGCACAGTAACCAACTCCATTAATTGCATATTGAAAAACATAAGATATTTTTGTGGAGCAAAAGGAAAACTAGCAGTGACAAAAAAATGCTTCTGCTCATGGACAATACAAAAATTGATACCTGCCATTAATGTAATAATAAAAATCACAAATTCTAAAAAATATTATATTTTTGATTATATTATATTATATTGTATTGAATCAATATGGGTCTTTCCAAACTTGTGCTCGAAATTAGACATATGTACATACGTATCCAAGTCCCTTACGCAGTAGGTAGTGAGTATCGAGTGCAAATCCTCACGATCCTTTCAATCCTGTCTGTTCCTCTGCATACATAACCCTTTTTATAGAAACACGTCGGTTACGGAGACTCTTGATACCACCCTCGGATAACACCCGATAATGGTTGAACATCAACCTAGGCCTCCCCGGATACCTACACGCATCCACATTCGCATTGTATATCTGCTTTGTGTATCGCTAACTTTTCTGGGATATGGGCGTGAAGATACTTTTTCTTTCTATATGCCCGAACCGGTGGAGCATGCCCTTGCTCATTTTAACACCAACGCTTTCTTTCAATCCCACTCTTTTTCGTTGTTATATGGATATAAGCTGTGAGAGCTGTTCGAGGCACGACTTTTAATTTTGTCGCTAAGACATACATATTTTAAATTTTACTTACGTTTATTTAAATTATTTTTTACAGGACTTCTAAGACACTAGTTAAAATATCGAAAAATAATTCGAAAAAATGTTGTGGTATTCAAAAATCATAATATAAGATCGCTTACCCGGAAAGGACACCAAGAATTAAGTTCATGACGAAGAAGTTTCCGAATATGACTAAAGTAATAAAATAAATCCACACCCACAGATTCCCTTTGACGTCTGCTATCTAAAAATAAATAATTTCGTACATTTTACAACAAAGGACACTTTACAAAATTATCTATCCAAAACCAAAATTTTGAAACAGCAAAGAAACTGCTTTGCGCTGAATGAAATAATATTTGATAGACCTTATTGAGATGATAAAAAAGTGATCTTAGTCAAAGTCAATTAAAAATATCGCACACCGACCATAAAAGTTCTTGTGACAAGTTTACATAATATTTATTACTTAATATATTATTCTAATATCTACAGCAGAATTGGAATGTGATCACCCTCTGAAATCAGAAACTCGAGAGAAAGAGGGGGATCAAAAATTCTTTGTAAAAAAATTAGGTATTTTTTTTAATTATACCATTCAAGTTCTTTGTTTAGCTTTTGAACGCAAACCTACAAATTCTAATAGTCGAAAAGGCTTGTCGTTAATGGCTGCCGTCGTCTATACAATGCAAGAATTAAAAATTCTGACACGTCATGACGTGTTCCGGTTCGGAGGGTAAGGTAGCCGGTAAACTTATTTTTGCTCGAGGTCTAACATCCTGACCTTAGGTTGGCAACGCACCATTACCATATTTGGTGTCTCTAGGCGGCGTGAATTTCTTACCATCAGGAAATCCGTCTGCTTGTTTGCCTTCTTATAAAGTATAATATATAAAAAAAGATACGTAAAACTATACAAGTGTATTTTTATTTAAAAAAATAGAAGTAACAGAAAACTAGCATTTATGTTGCATTATTGCTATTTAACTCAAACGCACATACCTAACGTTTTAGTGTTAATATCTTTTAACAACTTGGGGGGAATGTATCAACCAGGCTATATAATTTGTTGAATAGTATAGTATAGTAATAGAAAATATATTTTCTTTTCCATTCTTACAGTGCGATGAAAATTTCTATGCATTTTGTTCAATGTATTCTTCCCATCAGGAAATTCGACTATCTATCATGCCTTATCTATACATATAAAAGTCAATGCCACTTTTAGTTGTAATTTTATAACTCAAGAACAGGCTCACCTATACAAACCAAACTTTTAGGCTTTGCTTAGACTATTTAGTAAATAGTTTATGTGAAGTTTGCATAAAATCGGTAGAGCGATTCTTCATTTACCACCATAGATTTAGGATGTCATGTTCTAAATCTATATTTATCACATTTTTTGTGATAAATGAATTCAATAAATTGCGGATCATTTTGTTAATGGTTCATTTTCTGTCAAATTGAAACTTTTTTCAATTGTTTTTTTTTTATTGTGTGCCGTTTGTTAATTCATGCTCAAAATGGAAAAACAAAAAATTGCCGTCTGGGATTAAATATACAACAGAATACCCACACAGAATATTTTTCAGTGTCATTTCACAAGCAAAACATAAAGCTATGAACTAAGATAAAAACAACTCTTACAGCATACATAATATCAGTCCATCCTTCTAAAGTGATACATTGAAATACTGTTAACATTGAGTAACCAATATTGTCAAAATTAGTGATTCCGAAGTTCGGCCCCTCCCAATATCCTTTACAAATTTGACCTTTATCACATTGGTATCCTACATCCGCATCTGCACTGCACGGCGTTGGATCGTCAACCATAATATCTAAAAATCAAAAATGTTTAAAAAATTAATGTGATCATTTATCACTGGAGTGGTTTTAAAGAGTTTCGTTTTCCATTACGTGCCTTGAAACTATCAATAATAAAAAGGTCGGTAAAATCACAATAATATATAATAAATACATAACACAATACTAACGATAAATAAACTGGTAAGCAAAATAAATTTAAATAAAATGGAGTGTCAACAATACGTGTCACCTAAATCAATACCGATATTATAATACTCTATATCAGGGGTGGGCAAATTCTTTTGACCGCGGGCCGGATAGTTAAAAAAATCAAGCGGCGGGCCAGTAAATTATAATTGATCTTAAGGCGGGCCGGTTTATTAAAACACCTAAAAATAGCAGTAAATATAACGATTATAAAACGTTGTATAAAGATTTATTTTACATAAATAAAATCTATTTATGAAGTCTGAACATATAAAATACGCAATATATATGTTTGAAGTATCGATTCAGTACCTTGATTGTACAAATTTCAATAGTCTTTTAACATTTCGACCATTAATTTTTTTAAGGAGTTTCATATATTTTCTAAAAAAAACCCTCGGCGGGCCGGATTAAAACCTCTCAAGGGCCGGCTCCGGCCCTCGGGCCGTAGTTTGCCCACCCCTGCTCTATATTTTATTACTACATAATAGCAAATTGACAATGTAAAATTATTTAAAGATCATGTTTAAAAACTGCGATTTTGTCGTTAAAATCTTTTATCACCAAACCTGTTAAAATCTAATACCATTTACTTAATTGAAAATTAAAAACATTTTGTATTGTTTTGTAACTTATCCCTAACTACAGAATTCTCTTCCAGCCAACCCGAAAAATTGAGCTGTAAAAATAAAATGAAAGACATCATGTACAAAAAAACGATTATATATAGATGCGAGTACAATGTGCTATACTTAAAACAAATAATAATAAATATTCCTGGACAAGTTACACAAATTGGATCTAATCCCGAAGTAAGCAAATTATATGCTTGTGTTGTGGGTGTTACTCAACGATACTAATATATAAATACTTAAATAGATACCAGAATAAATTAAATAAACACCCAGACCCGGAAATGCAGACATATAAATGTTCATCACACAAATGCCTGCCCTCATCGAGAATCGAACCCGAACCTCGCGGTTGGCCGATGAAGTCAGGCGTGTACTCATTTATGTGTACATTAAAGCTGCACCAAGTCCAACAGATAAGATAACATTCAACATAAACCCTAAACTGAAAAAAAACACGAAAAATTAACAAATTAATACTTACTTGTGTCATTGTAAAAACAAGTCTGGTGTAAAACTCCAGAAAATAGTTCTAGTCCAATTATAGCATAAATTATAATAACGAAAAGTACCAGGAATGCTATATGGAATAATGGCACCATGGCTTTTAGGATTGAATTTAATACAATTTGAAGACCTGAAAAAAAACATATTTTTAGTAACTTTTTATTAAATGTGTTATCAAAATATAAGAACATAAATGAATGAATGAAGATGAAGAAATGAGTAAAGATGAATAAAGATGAAAAGCTATTTAAACAGTTTAAAAGAAAATAGATGCTAATCAGTCCACAACAGTACTATCGCAAAATTTTGTGAACTTATTTATATTTCGCATAATTGTGGCAAAAAATCTGTATATGCACGCCCGTATCACCGAAGGTTCAGATATATAACCAAGGCACCTACAACTAGCCAAAGACATTTAACACGCACTATTTGATGGTAGCAAATCTATCGCCACACTTATCCAATTCCGAGTAACGTTGTTTTTATTAGAAAATTGTATCTTTTGTGTAAAAACACTATTATTTTGCTATCTGACCTAAGAGTCGAATTCGGAACTTCATGAAGACAAGTCCAGCACCACCGGACCACTGGGCCAGGAAAAATATATTTTTTCAGTGTACACATTTATAATACGTATTGTTACATAAAGATCATATTTGAAATATTTGTTATTTAAAAGTCATAACATTTTAAATTACGTATTTTTTACGCCCAATGACTTAATTTAGGAGTATGCTCAAAACCTATTAAGTAAGTAAGTAAGTATATTCACGCCCATATCCCCGAAGAGGTAGGCGGAGGTACAACCAGGGCACCCATGACTAGCCGAAGACACTAAATCCCACAATGTGATAGGTGGCAAGCCTATCCATCGAATGATGATAATCATAAATGACGTAACATTGGCCTAAAATAGTCTCAATGGTGCGTTAAATTATAATAGTAGGCACGCTAATGATCTCACGCAACCGATAACGGATGTGACAAATTTAAAGTAGTTTAAACGTTTTTATAAAATTTTAACAGCGGCCTAAACATATCGCCCTGTCGTACGCCCTATTTTTATAATTTCTTCACTTTATTTATTTTTCTGGTGCTTGTTTAATTGTTTTATATTTTCAGACAATACTATCAACTTAATTTTATTCCTACTTTAAACCTCCTCTTCTGTGTTTATTAATAAACAGGTTGAATAATGTCTAAGACAAACATACAGATAGATCTTATGATAACCACTATACGTCACCAATAGATAACTATGTGTTAACGTTGTGATTTATAAATAAGCTTTTGAATGTCCACTCTTCCAATTCAGTTGCATACATTTTTACAGAATAAGATGACAAACAAGTAGACGGATCTATATCACTAATACGCATGACAAATATACGTCACTAAAACAATGTGTACATGGTGTTAATGGTGCACTGCAAAAAAAGTTAAGAATTTAAGCCTAACCTAGTGTAACTTTAGATACTCAGAGCTATGGCGCCATCGAGAAAAAAGATGGCCGAAGTTTTTTCATAGTTATTGAATTTCGTGTTGATATTGAGTGAAATTAGTCAATTTTGGTGGCATTTTGTACAATTTTGTTCAGTGAAAGAGCACAAATGAAATAATCACTAAGAATCTCCTTACAAGAGCTTGTGTAATGAGGCCGCCGCTTTACCCAAGAGCTTGACATGACTTACTAACGACTTGTGACTGATGACTAATTATAATTGATATTAAATTTGATGCAAATTTCTACTAGACGAATGGCAAAATACTAACGTGAAGGCCAAAACGAAAGAAAAAGCCAAAAAGAAAGAAGTTTAGATACTACTTTATGAAACTAGAACACAAAAATAACGAGCAACGACACTATGACGTCCGAAAAAAGTAAATATCAATGCGTGTGAGTCATAGCAGTATTCTGTGAGACTGCAGTACTAGAATAATTACTAGTATTCTATTAATCCACCAGCAGCGGCAGGGTCGCCATATACTTCTTTACTTACATTATACTCACAAGTTTCATATTCTGTATGTATGATTTGTGGATGGAATTTCTATAAATACAATACTTACTTGGTACTCCCGACACCAGTCGAAGAGGTCGAAGTACTCTGAACGCTCTCAACGCTTTGACGTCGAATAGGTCCTTTGAAATGTATTGTAAAAGCTGGCTTACGATGCTGGAAAAGATTTTTTTCGTTATTTAAAGCTTAGTTTTCCTTTTCACTGTGTTATATTTATAAATTAATTAATTTCAAAGCTTCTAAACAGATTAACGAATTTTCTTATGATAGGAAATACGCTTCACCTATCATTAAAGATTTATGCGCTTCAGCTTTACACTTTATACTTTTATTTTAAACTAGCTGTCCCGGCGAACTTCATTTCACCCGTTTAGTATGGGAAATAGTAAAGTATTCTTTTTCCCAATTTCTCTGCAACTTTCCCGGTTTTTCTCTTCATAAGAACCTTCTCCTGATAATAATTAACACAATAAAAAAAGAATTAGCCAAATCGGTCCATCGTTCGGAAGTTATGCGCTTACCAACACATTTAGCGATTCATTTTTATATTATAGATTGGCTTACCTAATCTAAATTTAAGCAAGATGATTAATTATATGGTAACAACTTTATATATAAATATTTTTAAAATACATTCGGATTTCCGAAGCTTGACGAATATAGCCGACGCGCATAATTTAAACAGTACCACCCTTGCGATACCAAACAGTGTCTGGGTTCTGTAAAAAAACTGTTACCGGCTACCATACCCGTCAATAGGAATAGCAGAAGCAAGCATAAACGTAAAAGAGACAGGAAAAGGTGTATTGTATTTTCCTGGTAACTTTTAAATAACAAACGGCCGCTATCCGAGATGTCAATTATCGCTTAATCTATAATTAACTTACAATTTTGTATAGAATATGTAACGTTAACGAGTGGTTAAAAGATAACTTATGTCTGTAACTGTGGGCATAAATGTATTACTGATACCAAATAACACATTAGTTTTTTTTTATAATAAAAAATATTTCTCGGATACTTTTTGGTTATCAAAGTACAAAAACTGAACATAAATGCGCTATCATATACAAAAAATATTATTGAAATATGAAACTACTTCATTTTTTTTAATATAATTTATCTTAAAGTTCTGTATCTTATATTTTTACAAATATTGCCTCTTTGTTAATGTATTTATATATGTATTTGCATCTGACTGTACATACAGGCAAAAATGATGGCGTTTAAAAGAAAAATGTTTTCAGAACATCACTAAAATTCATAGCAACAAAGTGTCCCACCACTTCATTCTGTAGTGATATTTCTGTTAACAGACTAAACATCATAAAATGAAGTTTCAAATTTGATGCGAAGATAATCTCTTGAAATACTAGAAACTAAATACAAATAAAGCGCCTTGACCCAAATAACGACTCCAAAGTGAAGTGATTAACTTTAAATAAACAGTTAACACGTATCTGTGATATTTATCGCTTATTTGAGATGCTCTAAGATTATATTTGAAGGAAGTTTAAATTTGAATCAATGGAAGTTCCATTTTTAATTCTTGCTAATATGGAGGCCATTTTGTTATTTTGTTTAGTGATAGTATATATGGTATGTGGTAGTATTTGACTGATGTTTGATTTATTATAATGCTACTTTATGCAGTACATAAAGTGTATTTCAAAAAGAAAATGAAATGGATTTATATTATCAATGTACATAAAAATAAATCCCCATTTCGCGTGGCCATCTTATCACATCTAAATGGATGGACTAATTTTACTAGTTCTTTTTTGTCATATTAGCAATAGCCAGCTGAAAAAAGCAAAAAAGGCAGGAAAATTGCAGAGAAAATAGGTAAACGGTAGCAAATTTTTTTTCATACAAACTATTAGTATTTATTGTCTTAAAATGTCAAGCGATAAGAAATTCGCGGATTCGGCTAGTTTTTAAATAAATCAGGTTTCACCTGTTTTATCTTATTTGAAATTGGGGTGCATGAATACATTATAAAAATATTAAATCATTAAAAAATAAAGTAATCAATGAATATTTAACTAAAGCAACTTTTGTTCAATACACTACACGAACCGGTATTGAACACAACTTCTGAGCCATGCATACAAAGAACCGACTTAGGTTTCACAAGTTTGTACTTTGTACTATTATTACGGAACATTTTTGGATAAGTACACCAATCCGATAACGCCGGCCAACGAAAGCTTCCTCCCAATCCCTACCCAATCTTACAAGACACCAAACTACACCATCTCCAACAGTCTCGGCTAACAACTCTTTTCCACCAGGCGCCTAACGCCGAGCGGCGAG